>JAKUCV010000110.1:68001-83339 GCA_028386065.3 Turnera subulata | reverse complement strand
GTCGGAATCCCGTAAACGCAGGGATACTCCCGTCTTTCCGACAAATTCCGTCCCGAGTCCAAAAATACAACTTGGGCTCGAAAAATCCGATTAATTCCCCTGAACGTCGTCCAAATCTCGGAACTGGAAACCGAGGCTCGGTTAGTTAAGAAGATACTCCCGAGCGCGGGAAAACTCTCGGTTTCGAAAAAAAACGACTACCGATTTACCTTGAATTAATTACCCGAGATTAATTCAACAGTAAATCATGGTGAAACAATTTCTACAGTCCCGGTAAAAATCAAAAATTTACCCGGGTTGTTACAATTTTTTTCCAGATTTTATTTCTATTATTATTATTATTTTTTTTCAATTAAAACGGACTGGGCCAAGCTCTTCAGCCCAGGTCAGGACCCAAGGTGTCAAGGTTGCCTAGACCAGCAACAGGCCCGCGTGAGCAGGCCCATGCACAGCCAGCAGCCCGCCAGCCCAAGGCCCGACCCAAGACCGAACCTCACAGCCCAACTATACCCATATGAAGCGCGGGTCGACCCGTTACCGCGACAGCCAAACGGGTCGTGCACCCCTCTCAGCTCACCTTCATCGACGGCGGCACAGGAGCAGACGGCACGGCGTGAGGACGGGCGCGAGCGCGGCGGCGACTGCAGGCGGAAAGGCGACGGCAGCGCGACTTCGGGGAGGTGGAGCTCGGGTCACGCGTCGTCGGGTCGGCTTCCTCCAAGGGCGGCGGCGGCAGCTTGATGACGACCCGGTGGTGCGACGAGGGGGAAGAAAGGAGGGAAAACAGGTGGTGCTACAGGCGAGCTCGGGGAGGTGGCTGACGGCGGTGACGCACGGTGACGACTAGAAAAGTGCGCGGCTGGTCGTGGTGGAGGCGACGGCGTCGCGGGCTGCTTCTCCTCTCTTTTCTTTTCTTTCTTCTTCTGGTTTCTTTTTTTTCCGGTTTCTTTTCTTTTTTATTTTTTTTCTTTTTCTTCTCTCTTTTTTTTTTTTCCTTTCTTTCTTCTTCTTCTTCTCTTTTTTTCTTCCTTCTCTTCCTCTCCTGGTTCCTCACCGGCTTTAAACTGTTTTTGTTTTTGTTTTTTGTTTTTGTTTTTTTTCCTTTTACTATTAGTCTTGTGAATCAAATAATACATTTTCGTCCGTATTACGGGCGAGTCCGATCCGCACCAGAAAATAACCGATACCTCCTTAGTTATTTTCCGGTGTGATTTTCCGAGAAATTCCGAAACCCGAAAAATACCAACTTAGGCCCGAAAATCCACGGAAAAGTCACGAGTGCGGGAAAATCCTCGGTTTCGAAAAACGACTCCCGATTTACCTTGAATTAATTACCCAAGATTAATTCAACAGTAAATCACGGTAAATAGACTTTTACAGTCCGGTAAAAATCCAAATTTTTTACCCGGGCTGTTACAAAAACCAATAAATTAAGGTGTAAAAAATTATTGCAAAGATTAGAAGAAATAAAATTCACCTTTTTATATTCTCAAAAAAAAATTCACCTTTTTATATGATTTGTTAGGAAAAAAATAAAATTATATTTTTGCCCTTGATTTTTCATTAACATTTTGGGTTCTCGTGTCCCGTCCCTATTAGTTCCAATTCTTAATGTTCTTTAGATAAGGTTTTGAGTTCATGGCGGTTATTGGTGTGAGAAGACAACTATTTCTATTTAGTAGTATTTTGTCTATCCAGAATTATTTGTTGTTGAAATTAGTGAAATTGCTTTGCTGATTTAGCTCGGACATGAACTTCATATTTGTTTGTTCTAAAGACATATGAGACAGAACTTAAAAAGATATCCTGCAATTTTTTGGGGATAGAAGAGGCTATAGTACATGTCTATATTACATGACTTAGAAACACGAGCATCAGCAATGGCCTCATTCCACATTACACAAATCAGCAAGGAAACATGGTGGAACACACAACAGAAGAGGTGGGTTTTCATCAAAAAAAAAAAAAAAGAACGAAAGAAAAAAAAAAAAGGCACTGAGGCCAAGGCCTTAAAAGCGGGGAATGCCCAGAAAATCTGCAGTGAAATTGGCTTTACTAAAACAATGTATGCTGCACTAGAGCGATCCAATCTCTAGGCAATCGTCACATTATTTGGAGCCTTACCCGCAGCCATTAGTCAGATTCCACACGCCATCCATGCTAGGCCAGGGTCACTCTCAAAAAGATATCTTGTATGTTTTTTTTTTCCTTTGAAAAGGATATCTTGTATCCGACTGCAAATGAAGACAACAAGTAAGCTTGTTTGATTAAATTATTTGGAAAAAAGAAAGAAAATGTTGATCAAATCAAATGAAAATTTTCAGTGGATGGGCATTTGAATGGTCCAACCTCTAGTTATAATACACAAAACAATGTGATTAGCATTGGTTGCAGTGGTAAAGCGTACTGAATTCCTCTTAAATCTCAAGGTTCAGATTTCGAGTCCTGGTGGAAGCGGATGTATAGAAATTGTACTATTGGTAGTGGTTCCACCTCACAAGGGTGACGCATCGAGCCACGGGGAGAGATTAGTCCGGTACTCGACTCACATACTCTTCTAGCATAAAAAAAAAATACACAAAACAATGTGCAGCTTCATAGGCCCAAGATCACCCATTCTACAAATAACACTCTAGCCCATAGATTAAAGGCCCATATCAAAATGGACGGCCCAATTCGCAGTATATAACCTATATGAGTACATCAAGTCACTTTGCCAGTCAATTACTGCCAGCCTGCCACTACATTTACCACTGGTTGTCTTGTACTTGCAAACCACAGAGGACGAGGAGGATCGGGAAATTGCCTTTTGTTTGTTCCTGTGGGTTGGGAAGGAAACAATTTAAATTTACCGCCATAATCTGTGGTTACCCAGATTAATCCTTCAAATTAAGCCGATTAAACTGAGCTAGTTATTCTTCAACGAACCAGCAATTCCTTTTATATTGTTTTGGAGGGAAAATGGAGTTGCTTAAACTTTCGAAATTCAAGCTCCGGCTTCAAGCCCTAATCGCCGAAGCTCGAGGCCTCAAAGTGCGTGTTTTTTTTTTTTTTTCTGGATTTAATCTCCCACTCGAGTCACGTCATATCATATGTCCGTTTAATTGCTCAACTCTTCCTCCTGTTTTTTTTTTGAATCATTCAGGAGAGGGAACACTCTGCTAACCAAGAATGCCTCCTTCTAATCCAGGTTCCTTTTTTCGTTTGTTTCTGTCCCGTTTCGATTTTGCTTAGAAGATTCGTTTTTCTGATGATGTTTGGATACAGAGACAGAAACAAACGGAGGAGGAATACGGAAGGCGGTTGCAGGAAATGCAAGACGAGTTGTCTGCTTCCAATGATTCGCGTCATAAGCTCGAAAGGAAGGTTTGTTCCTTCTTCGCAGTTTAAGTGTTCGTCGAAATGCTCCTTAGATTAGAGATATTGATCGATTTGCATGTTAAAAACTATGAAATCCTGGTGTGTTAGGTGAATTACCTTCAAAACGACAATGCCTTGCTGGAAAACAAGCAGAAGGAGTTGAAGGGAACCATACAGAGCCTGCTTCAATCGCGGGAAACCTTTGTCGATGCTTACCAGGTTTGATTCCACCATTTGCTTCCTCTATTGCAAATGATGATTAAGAAGGGTATTTCAATGGTGTATGTTGTATTTTGTTTGATATTTCAAGTGCAGGAATGGACTTGTGAGATGAAACGTGCTGTTGAAGCTAGGGACAGAAAGATTAGTGTCCTGTCGGAGAAGATAAACTCCCAACTGTCGTTGTTTGATTCTATTGAAAAGGAGGCTTTGGGTATTAGAGGAGTTGTGGATAATGTGCATCACGTTGTGAGGGAAAAGGAGGGCCTAGGTATATGTAATTTCTTCTTTTTGTCACTTGATTAAGGTGTACACAGCGCCTCTGGATTTGAGATGTAAACTTCTCGTAGTTTAGTAATTAAGAGGTATAGTGTAAGATTTTGTCTGCTTGTTTTTCTATTCAGTGGCTGGCTTAAGAAGCAAGATGGACAAGGTCTCTGCATTGGAAGGATTATTTGTTGGTAAAATCCTTGCCTTACTTTGTCTTCATTAGTCTCCAATCCCTTTGCGTTAATACGTGTAACGTATTTTTTCCTGAATTAAGTATTGAGTGCATCATGGGATATTATTTAATTAAAAAAAAAAACTCCATGACCCATTTATAACTTCTGAGGAATAAATTCGCTGTTTTTTTAATCCTTTTTCAGAGAAATTCCACCACTTGGAAAATAAGTTGAAGCAAAATGAGGATGAGCTCCAAAGAAAAGACAGAGCCATTTCAGAGCTAGAAGCTCAGCTCGAGGCAGCAAAGATCAGTAATAATTGTCAAATGCAAATCGAAGATATATCCACATAAACTGTCAATATCTGTTGTTTTGGGTTAATTCTGCGAAGTTAGGACTTTCAAGTTAGCCAAATATCGTACCAATGAACTGTCTTGACCATCCTTACCTCCAGAAAACTCTATTAGCAAAGGATGCCATGATACAGAATCTCATTGCTGAAAAAAAGGTTAGAATAAAGAACATTAGTTGGTAATCTGAGTCGTATTTTTTGTCTTTTCACTTACAAAGGTTAATGAACACCATGTAATACTCCATGACAAGGCATTGCATCGTGAAGTGGGGAGTTTAACAATGGTACTGCAAAAGATTCAGGAGACTGTCATCAATATGAACAAAGAGGTAACAGGATAATTTATTTCTGTGCTTGGACTTGTTACTTTGTTGAGTTATAGCTGTCATGTGCTTCAAATCCTAATATCATTAACGAGTCATTTTCAGTCTGGTTGATGATATGTGTTGTAGCCAGTCTACCATCATCTACAATGACCTAATCAACTATGGGGCATGAGAGAAACTCTGTTCCAACGCCTGACCTCCATCTAATTTTCTATGTGTAGATTTAAACCTGAATCTTGAACCATTCCATTGTTTCGATTGGTTACTATACGCCTACCTCTAGCAAGACATTTCCGTAATGCAATTATAATTAGTCAATCTGCAATCTATATGGACTTTGTTTTAGCGTCTTAATCCTGTGCATCATGCTTCTGGTAACTTTTTGTAGATGACTCGTTTATATTAACTTGGTGGCATCATTTTTAGTTCAACTTTTTTTTTTTCCTATGTGACTGACATGCCTGTGACTTATGCTGCCAGGACAAAAGGATATTTTCCTCTGCGTTAGAATATCAAGAAGACTGTGATATGGTCACTATAGCTGCTGATAGGTAATTGAACAGAATTCTTGTTAAATCAGAATCGAGGTTAAGGAATGTTTTTCACGTATATTGGCAAGTATGTCTGTGTTTGGTTGGAAAAGCATGCGTGTTCTGTAATCCTCATCAATTTGAACTTGTGCACAGTTGAGTAACCTTAAAAACTGGAAATTTTTCACTTGGTCAAGATCACTCCTATTTTTGCAGTGCTGAAAATTAATCCCTGGAGCATTTCTAACAGCTTTCTCACACCTTCACAAAATATCAATTTATTTTAGAGTGACATGGAAGGGTGAACTTGTACAGCATGCGATGTCCCATAAATTGTATTTTTCAAAAGCTAGTTCTTACTTGTAACACTATTAGGCTGCACTGTGTTAACCAGGGTTGAGGATGTGATTCAGGATGGGGAAACATCTCCTAACGAAGCTTCCAATGGCAGTGTTGCAGATCAAGGTTTTCTTCTTTATTTTTTTTACACTATGATCATACCCCCAACCCAGATTCTCCCCAAATGATCCTACCAGGGTTTGAACCTAAGCCCTCCAGACCCTTAAGCCTTAAGGCCTAGGCTTGTTCTTCACTTTCCTTATAGGCTTCCCATTGAGGTACTGTGCATTCCAATAGTAATTGGTGTTGTTTTCATTTGGCAAATGGAAATATAGTTTTGGTATGCTTTTTGGAATCCCGTAAACATGCAAAACAAAAAGAGAAAAAGTAAAGTGTCGGTGTCATGTAAACAGGTTCTACTTTTTTCTAGTTAACAAAGGTTGTGGCAATATTTTGAGGTCGGCTGATATATAATAAATAGAGAAACATTAATTTCTTTTTAAAAGAAACGGATTGAATAATCAGTCCTGGTCATTTTCACTCATCCAATGACAAGTCTGTTTCCTGTAGTAGTTAGAGGTGGCATACTAACCCCGAGGATGGAGGAATGATGTTAGTGATTTGTAGCTCCTTTGTGCCATAGAAACCAGTCTACCCATGTTCTGTAAAAAGTCATATCCTTTTAAATCAATGTGAAATGATATACAAGTGCTGGCCCTGCATCTTCCCCACCAACTGAACTTTCTAGAGCACCATGAATATATATTGTAGGGATGCTCTCTAAAATTTACGTTTAGAATGCTCTTGGAAAGCATGAATTTAAAAATATCATGCAGCTTTGACTAAAGTTTGTGAGCAGAGCACAGAGGGCAATCCACTGCAAAACATTGATCAGGTTAACCCCTGTGCTTCGGAGGTGAGTGAATTATTCTTGCAAATCAAATAACTCCTTGGTTGCTAATATGTTAACCCACCAACATGGTTGTCTTTTTAATAATGTTCAATTGGCAGTTCACCTATTCTCCTCCGCAGTCGCCTTGCCCTGAACTTCAATCTGCAGTTAATGGTCCAAGCATTTCGACTACTAATGAGAAGGTATGACTTGCTACCATTTTTTCTGAAAAAATACCAACCTTAAGTGACGTTTTGTGGCTGAAATCCAATTTATTCCTTACATTCTTGAGTAGTGCACATCCTATATATAGTAAGGTTGATGATACTTCAGTTTAATTATATATGTGCTCTAAAACTGGATGAGATCTCCGATCTCTAAGAACTTTCAGACAACTAATGTGTGTGTTCGTTGTGTTCATAGGTTAGCTGCAATGCCGTACTGCGCCACTTGGATTCTGAATGCTCAATAACTCAAGCTTCCTCAGAAGATCCTGGTTAGCTTATAAACGTTTTTCATTTTTACTGACTTGATAATGTTAATGCTATTATTTGCCGGTTGACCCTATAATGTGGGGAGCTTGCTTGATTATTTGTACTAAACTTCCATCCCAACGCCAACACATGTTGAACCTTTCTGCTGTTGTGTGTTCCAATTGTTTTGTTGGTTGTCTCAGCTGTAAGTATGAATTTGGAAACTTTTTATCTAATTTATCCTTGAAATGGGGAACAACACAGAGCATGGTTCAACAACACTACATCCCCAGGAGGAGAGTCCAATACGTGCATGACCTCAAGTACGCATTCCCTGGTAATGGCGCGTACACAGAAAATAGCATTTGACCATTTAGGATGGCATTGGCTGCTATCTTGGTATCAGTCTCTACGAGTAGCTGTCACCAATGACGAGCCATCTTTTTTCTTCTTTCATTTTTTTTTTATTCCTTTTTATCTTTTTTTTCATACTATACAAGCTAAAACCAAAACTGCAGCCAATGTGGCCCATCAACCTTTATTTTGGGCTGGGCTCCTAGCTTCTTGTCTAGAGTTGCAAATTATCTCCAGGCTCTTGTATTGATCGCCACGTCCAGGCAGAACCTAAGCGAAACCATCTACAATGAAATGGTTTTTGGGTGTGCTGAGGCAGAGGGGTTGACTTAGGCTCCCTCCCCGCTTACGGTCCAACAAGCCAAATGTTTGTATTGGTAGCTGGCTGGTCTTTCTGACCCTCGTTACACTTATACGTCCATGTGCAAATAGACTTGAGCATGAAAAGTCAACCACATGCTAACAAAATCAATCACTGATTCTTCCTTTTTGTTTTAAAGAAAAAAAGTTATTGGTAGAATCAACTTGGTCAAATTTGGCAGTTAGAATCGAAGTGCATTTTCAATCAAGAGAATCGCTAGATGGGGTTGAGATATGGGAACACAGCACCTCCCATGTCTCATTTTTGGGGCCTAGCGGTTGAAGAAGTTGAACAATATGTCCGTCCTTAGTAATTGGAATCGTCCTGTAACGTCAAACTTCCATATTTCATGTAAAGTGCTCGATGGCATCGATATAGACAAAAAAATAATAATAAAAGGCATTTAAAAAAGAGATTAATATGAGTCGGCCGACTTTGGTTACTTACTACTAGTACTAATAAGAAAGAAAGAAAGAAAAGAAAGGGTTCCTTTTCGCATTCCCTTGCATTGTAAAGTGTAAAGGAAAGAGAGCAGCAAATGCATTGTTATGCTCCCTCTTGTTTTTTTCATCTATTAGTAGTATTGTTTAGGGTAGGGCACATATAGTAGATATGATGAGGCATCTTGGGTGCACATGATTTTAGGGCTATATTCAATGTGTAGGTTAACCTGAATGGCACGCAGGGGCGAGCACTTCCAGGAAGATGTTAATGGTGCCCAACTCGCATCGTTGATGACGAGAAATGCCCATTCATTGAATTCTATGTACTGAGTACTACTACTACTAGTCTTCTTTAATCCATTAAATTTCCTTATCTTTTCGGCTTTGGAGAAATTAATTACTACTTAAAAGCAGATGGGAAAGAACAGCTCAAACCTTGAGGAAAAACAATATATATGGCGAATTAAACAATTAACGAATCGCAGTAATTTCTTGTTACTTTCAAACAGAAAAGGAGGATGATGAGAGGATCGTAGTAGTACTTTTGTATAGCTTTTTCATAATCTTCCCCTAGAATGGACGGTTTTGTGCGAGAATTGGACTGTGATTCGCTGTTATGTAGATAGTGGCACTAAAAGGGCATGAAATTGTGAGTTTATTGCAGTAACATTTGACAACCATACATGTATATGTCAATGAAGGAAGATTGTGAGTGATAGGAGTAGTTATGGCCAGTTCTCATCAAAAGCGGGTGGGACTTAATAATGAGACCACGATCTATCTACTACATAAGATAACATGTCTGCATTTATTGTATAGAATAGTGAATTTTACAAAGCCATTAACGCCAGCAAGTTGGACTTGGAAACGAATAATATCAGAGATAAGGGTACTACGCCTATGGGAGATGGCGCCATATGTGGACCATCAAGAATTTTTCAGTCAAAAAAACCTTATGAATTTCGAAGGTAATCTTATCTCATTTAATTTCTGGTGCAGATATCTTATCTCATCTAGTTGTACATTAACTGGATACGTTGGCAACTTTTTCATTCTAATAACTCTGCTTGTCTTGCACTGACGACTTTATTTTTTAGGTGCGAGTTAGTCTCATGATCACCCTTTTTTGTGGTCAGCATCAAATATTGTATAAACTTAAATAGACAGTTTGTACAAAAAGGTCCAACAGAGTATCAAGAGAGAGTGATGCTAATACAGACCAGCAGGGAAAAGGCTAAGTTAGCACACAAATTACAGTTTAGAAACAAACATAGGAATAAACAGTAAGCCAAATAAATGCTAAAGAACATGATCATTTATTTTCTGCGCAAAACCCAGGATTGGTAGGAGGCTAGAAACATCCAAGCTCAACTCTATGCGCGTTTGGACTTTGGTACCTGCGATCCTTCCTTCTTTATCTTCCGTGAGTGGTGACGGTTACGGTTACATTGGTAGCCTCATGGTAGTTGTAACGGGTATATGTTATTATGATTAATCAAAAACAACCGAGGATTTAAAACATTTCACGTTTTAACGACTTAACACATGTTCAAAAAAGAACCGATTTATAAACGATATTAAAATTTAGTTAGTGCCAGTTGGTACCTTTCAGCATCATTGAATTTGCTACTTGAAGAATCAATATAACATATGATTTAACCAATCTATATTCCTTTACTTTTATCTTTATGTTCCTCGCTTCTATCTTTTAGCTGTTTGCGTTTTATGTTCATAGTTTTTACTCTCTACTAGAATTCGCAAGCTTTCCTAGGAGTAGTCTATAATTAATGGATTTAGCTTCTATTATCTAAATCACCGTAAGGTTCCTTATTCTTTTAAACCACAAAACAAGATCATCGTTTGCCATCCAACAAGTCCAGGCTTGCAACGGTTTGTTAATTTCTTTTGTTAGACAAACATTCTGAAAAATTAGTGTTTTTTTTTTTTGAGGGAAAAATTAGTGGTTGCGTATTCTTTTTTTTTTTTAAAAAAAATAATAATTTGTACTTCATCCCTCAAATTTCTAGTTTTACCCGGCTGGAGATTTTTCCGAAGAGTGCAATTTCATCTTTTCACACGAATTTTTCCACGAGTTAAATTGAGATTCAGATGTGGACACACAACCAATCATATATACATGTGTAGCCGACATCCACAATGCCCTTTTCCACTCGTGAGGCTATCTATCCTATATCCTATGCCACTCGTGTGGCTATCTATCCTATATACTATGTAACTTTTGACCAGAATTATTCAGAGGCCTGCTACCAATTCTTTCTATAAATCCATATACATACATATAGGTTCCAAGGATAGGAACCAATGCCAGGTCCCCCCTCTCCCCATTCCCCTACAAACCTCTAATTTTATCATATGTGACATCATATCTTATTAAAATTAGTTGCATTCAAGGTTATGAAATCTGCCCAAATGTGTTTAGTTAAGTGCATTTACCTTGAGTAATGACATTCTTGAGAAAACTTAAAATCTTGCGCTTCATTTAGTTGATTTGTAAAACTAAGTCCTAAGTTAAAGCATGGGACATAAAAATCCGTCAAGTGGGATTTGAGCCAATACTAGAAGACAATTTAGGTTGGTCTCGGAGATTCCCGTCAAATAAACTATGGAAGCTTTGATCCCACTACTGTGGGATACGTAGGCAGTTCTCAAGTGGATGAGATGCAAACTCAAATCCTTTATTTTCCCACACCTTATGCATGCACACTTCTCACATACGTACTATGTTATTTACATTATCACTATTATGCATGTATACTTGCTTGAATTGTTGGGTTGTCTCCCCAGCTACAGAGTAAGTGCATAATATCCGACCATAAAGACACACATAATGGAATTGACATCCAATACCGTTTGTATCGTTTGTTAAAACGGTGGCCAGCGGTAAGCGAATCCCTGGATCCTCCTCTTGGTTCAACATTGGTGCTTTATCTGGAGTCAAACGTGGATTTTTCTCAAGGTTTTCCTAATAAACTTGGGTGGCAACTCCTCATTTTAAATGAATAAGAGAACTTCAAGAAGAGTGCTGGCCAAGTGTTGTTGTAAGTCTGTCCGAATTTGTAACCTATTCCCTAAAAATTGACTTGAAATTGTGAACAAAAAAGAAGAGCAAGAGCAAGCATCTCATGTCCCGAAGGAAAGAAAAGAACCCAGTACACAAATCAAGTTTACTTCTCAAACAAGATGCAATAAAAAAGCGAACTTAGTCAAAGTGCGAATATCGTGCAAACATATTCTGTCGAGGTTATCGGTTTTGGTTAAAATGTTAGCAAAGAAGGTGATATGAGAAATTGGCTGCCTACTACTTATACAAGGTATTTGAAACAAAACCTTTTCCAATATTAGGACTAGTTTGATATTCTTTGATATACTTTTTGTTGGAACAAAATCTTGCTTCCTACGTTGTGCTCTGTGCTGCTTCTTGCACTGTGCTCCGCACTATCTCTTGCACTGTGTAGTGATAATGGAGTAGACAAGGCTGGAACATATCAGTGTTGGTGATGAAAATATGATAACTGCAGATGCTTCAAGGCGTGCTGCTAATGCCACTTTCCTTAAGACAATATTTGCCACCACCACTTTCTCTAAAGTCGGTATGCAATGGTGTCTTGCAAATTTACCTCAGAGATACAATGAAGTCCCTGATTGAAGATGTTTTTGCATGAACACCAACAACCCTTGATCACACTCCAGATATAGGCAGAATATCTATCTTATATAGTAACCTCTACAGTAGTATACCATATAAGAACCCAAAGGTATTTTATTTGGTGGATGAAGGAGGAAATATTATAGTAATCTTGTTGGAGATAAATTCCAAATGTAAATGAGAGATTGTTAGAGAGAAGAGAGGAATGGAATTGGTTTTTGGTACGAATGAATTCTCCTCTCGAGGAAAAGAAATTGGAAGCCTTTTTATAAGCTCCTAAGTGTCTGCTTAAAAAGACACTTTTTATTCCAACAGTTACATCATTTAATATTTAAATTAAATCTATGTCTTTTCAAAAAAGACATATTAACTAAATGCAACTCTTTATAAACAACCCTCTTTTCCAAGAGCCACCCTTTCTCACCAAAGGGTACAAACCAAAATCCTCTGTATTATACCAAAGGGTATAAACCAAAATTCCCTGTATTATAAAAATTCTCCAACACTTTTAATGCCAAAACATTTTACTTCTTTTAAGAGCTTACATATAAGGCGCGACGCAAACAACATTGCACATATTTTTACTTAAAGAGGCCTCAACCGTTCTAATTCATGTGTGTGGGAAGAGGACGTTCCTATTATTCTCGAACATGTCAATGATAATATTGCTACCGATTAATACAAATACATGGTTTCTAAAAAACACATGTCACCTTTTTTTTTTTCAGAATGCATATATATTAAAACTAGAAAGAGTTTCTATTACAACTTGAATGAAAAGCATTTGCCTACTACATCTAAAGTACTATTCCAAATATAAACTTAAGTTATACAGAACAAATATAACAAGTCGTTTCAGAGGAGAGCAATGCAAAACAGAACAAATACAATCATCTTCATTTGGCACGACGATGGTGGTAAGGCAAGAATTCACATCCGTGGCAGCTTCACTTTTCACTCATAGATATATTGTTATTGTGATTACCATCTTCAAACACACCGGAGCAACTCTTTGACATCTTCAAAATTTCATACTCAACCCCTTTGCTTGCCATCGTTGGTATTCTCTTTTAGTGCTCTTAAGGCATGCAAAAGATCTAGAATTTTGAGAGGGAGGCGAACCCTAATAGGGCCGGTGAAGAAAACTAAAATAGATGGAAGAAACTAGGACAAATGAAGTTATGAAAAGTTTGGATAGGTTTAGACTTACATTATGGCTAAACACATACTACTTGGTGGTATACATGAGTACATAAAAAGTGTTTCAACGAGAGTTACCTCGTATACAGTTACCCTTCTCTCTCCAAAAGTTCTATCCGTAACTTCTCTCTCCAAAAGTTTTATCCTTCTTATCTCCAAACTAAGGTTGCCGTTGTTGAGGATTTTTTTATCTTGTCTATTACTTTTTTTTACGCTTTGTCAGATTTATAAACATGTTAGTTCAGATCTAATCCATCAGTTAGACTTAGATCTAAATCTAGTTTCCTACCCCCTTTTGAGGTCTTCTACTTTATTTCGGGGGTTTTGCTTTGGTGATTTATCCTTAGATTTTCAACAACGGTAATGAAGGTTATCACCTTCCTCGCTCCTTCTCTTTGAAGATTTTGAGACCTATGGTGTTGCCCATCAATATTCGACCAACAGATCAAGGTTTAGTCATTGTTTTGTTCTCTTTTATTCTCACCATATCCACTGTGCTTATTACGGTAATTGATAGCAATTACAATTTATATGTATTTCAAGGGGTGGTGAATAACATCTCTACTCTCGTGCAATACGTTTGGAGAAAGAAGATTCTGAGCTTCAGGCTTGTGCATCCTTATTTGTCCCTATTTGTGTGGCACAATCTCAATTTCTCATCTCATCCTCTCCTATAGTAGGATTGTTATTTGCTCATCTAAATTTCCAATCTATTATGTTACATCTAGATATTTCTAGGCTTCCCTAATTTCCCTACCCATATCCATTGGTATGGAATGAAACCGCTTGGCGTTTATAATAATAAAAAAAATTATTTACCACCAAGAGTTACATGGTGGTAACAAAAGACCACTTTGTTTGGTTTTTTGTCTTAAAGCCTAGCTTAAGGTATACTAAGAAGGCTTATTTAACAATTGAAAATGTTCACAATAATAGTAGTTTACAAAGAGAACCTTAACAATATTCTGAAGAAGCACCTTCACCAGCAACATTTTAAAATACAATTAGAAGTTTTCACAAGAAAGAAAAGGGACATAACATGGGAAGCCCATGCAGAGCAAAACAGGGCATATGTCTAATGCACACCAATTCCAAAGCAGTTCTCCTGGCACTGTGTACTGAGGGACCAAACACCCATACACTGTCCAAAAATAAAAATAGAGGAATGGGTTCTATTAGTGCCCGTTTGGAACGTGGGCTTGGGCGCGCGGGATAGGGGTTGATCCCGAACTCGTCGTTTGGCTGCGCGTTTTTGGAGGCCGGGATCGGGAATGGGCTGGGATCTAATCCCGCAAACCCGGGATTGAGGCCTCCAATCCCGGATTTTCAACTCATCCTTGGAGGCCGGGATTGAAAATCCGGGATAGGGGTTGAAATAGTATGACGGGCGTGCCCCTGCTTATTTTTCATTAATACCATTTTACCCCGCTTGTATAAAATCGTTTTTTCACGCTTTGGATCAGCCGACTCGAGCCCGACACTCTCTCTCCTTCTCCTCCCAGGTCAGTTGCTCTTCCTCTCCCCTCTTCTTCTTCTCTTCTTCTTCTCCACGATTCATCAACATCATACCCGTGTTTGTGTGGTTTTTGCATAAAATAATGTGCTTGAACTTGCTTCTTCCTCTTCTGCATCGTTTCTTCTTCCTCTACCCATCCAATCTTTGTCAAAATCAAAACCCCAAATCAAACCCTAAGAACCCTAATTTTCAATTTCGAAATTGAAGATGCAATTGGGTTATAATTCTACCCTAAAATGTTGTTACCATTCATTTAAGTTGGATTCATCACTAATCCACCACCTATTTCAGTTGTGTAGGTGAATTGAAGGTGGATTGAAGTTCAAGGGGGCTCGACGAGGTTGGTCATCTCCGTTGGTCAAGGTAAAAACTAATTTCCCTCTTTTGATGGTTTTGTTGGTTCGTATCACAGAGGTTCTGGTCTGTGTTTTGCTGGGTAGAACTTTTAATAATCTTCTGTGTCATCAAAATGCTTGGGTCCTCTTAGCGTGAATGGATTTTGGTCTCTGTTTAAATTGTCTTCTTTACTACTGACAGGATCCCTGTAGTCACATGATTTGGCTAGGTTTAATGGAGTTGTTAATTACCAATTAACACGACCAGCTAGGGTTGTTGGACTTTGTTTGGAATCCATTAACAGCGTATACATAAAAGCATCTTTCCATCTTCTGGGTTAGTTTCATCACTTGTAAAATTACACAGGATTTGAAGGTATGTTTGTGTCTCCGTATCCATGTGTGTTGTGGTTTTGTTTTAGTTAAAATGATCAGTGAGTTGGATATGCTGTTGTAATGTAAGAAATGAGAAACTTTTGATGCTGCAGAAGAAATTACAGTAAGATGCTGCAGTTAGGGTTCTCTTAT
>JAKUCV010000110.1:0-66827 GCA_028386065.3 Turnera subulata | reverse complement strand
TTATGTATACTGTTGAAGGATTGTAGTACAGTACAACACTATTGGGTGGGTTATGACATGACATTCAGTCCAAGTCGATGATGGCAACAAATTATTTATGAGACGCTGCATCTTTCCATTTGACCTGGTACTTTCTGAAATAATAATACGAAAGGCCTATTGTAGTCATAGTCCTACATGAAAACAAAGCCTCCTATTAATGGCCCTAATAAAGACAGTCGTTGAAATAGATGTGGGAGCATTCAAACGTTTCCTACCCACCCCCTGGTCCTACCTTTTGTAAAATAAAACTCTTTGGTTGCAGTCTTTTCAACCTTTTAATTCAATACTTTATTCATATGCTTAAATATTACTGCTCCATAACTTATTAAATATAGAGGTCAGGAAAATTAATATTTAGATTATGAAATGACATTAGTTATATTATTCTGATATGAAGTTTTACTATTAATTTCATGAATATTAAATCTACAGTTGGAACATAGACAAAATAACTATTTTAAATATTTTCTAAAGTTACATATATTTTGGAACAATAGTAAATTTTTAATGGAATAACGAGCTAGGTGCCCAGCTCTAGCTGCCACCGTCCTTCCAAGTCCATCATTTTTTTTTCTTTTTGTTTATTGTTATTGGGGCCTTTCTTTCTGGTAGTGGTGGTGGTGGATGGTTTCATGAAATTCTTAATTTTCCAGAGATTGGGGCAGATATTTGCCTTCTCCTGTCTCCTCCTCATAAATTCTGTTTATTGCAAAATATGGGTCCCTTGACAATTCATGTACACCACCACCATGCGTCGTTAGTATCTGTCTTAATTGTCATAAACGGGTGGACGAAGGCCAAGACTGACATGATTGATCAAATCAATCCCTGAATAATAATGTTTTTGGTACTTCAGTTTAATTGTATGTCAATTTTACGTTTTCAATGAGAAATAATGTTGTGATCAAGATATATCCCAAATCCATCTCTAACGAGTAAGATTGAATCCATATAAAGTGGTTTATGGATAGGACCATGACATATTAGCTAGGTTGCGAATCGGATTAGTTATAAGGAGGATAAATGGTTAAACTGTGAGATTTTATTTATTCTATTGGCTTTGTACCTTTACTACTTTGGACGAGAAAAACCTTTATATGCATAGATTGATTGATGAATAAAATATCTTAAGAATAAATTAATGATTTACTTGGAAGAAACAATCGATATCCTATCTAACATATTTTGAAGGAATTTTGGTGTTGCTATATATAGTCTGTTAATTTTATAGACAATTATCTACTAATTAAACACTATTTGTTTCTTACAAGAAGGAAACACTAATCTTAGTCCCTGGACAGAAAGGAATCAAACACACAATATTAGATATTCAGACCTGCCATTATCCTTCTTCTTACTTTTTTTTTTCCCCTAAGTGATGGTTTTATCGTTTTTTTTAGCTCACCTGCTAATACTCACTTTATGAAGGGCATATAGCAGTATATTCCCCTATGCAAATGAATGAATAAATCGTAGCACTTTATCCCGCAATAAATGGATCAAAAGCTTAGGTTAGCCATAGATTTCCCTTTTCTTTTTCCTTTCTTTTAGCAATGGGACATGGGGGACTAGACTCAACTTGGCCTTTTCTTCTTTATTTTCTTTCACATAATGAATGGATAAAAGCGTCACACATCAAGGTTGTTCTAGAATAACGCTATTTTGTTTTTTTTTTTTCGTCAAAGACAAATAAATTACTAATTAATAAAATACCCAAAGATATAGCCTAAGATCCGGGGCAGATTAATAGTTACAGAACCAATTTTTGTGGTTCCTCAGATAAGTGTTTGTAATGATACCGACCAATTGAAATTCCTAAACCCAGAAAAGAAATAATTAATAACTGTCTTTTTTATGCTAAGAGAAGCATAAATTCTATCCTAACCTGGATACGTTTCCGCAAGTTCCTGACCACACAGAGTAAAGTGATGCATAAAATATCAATGACTTTATCCCCAAAAAATTTGGACAAAAAAAACAAGGTAGTAGTATCATTTTTAGGGAGGAGAGGTTTGGTGAAAACATACTAGTTCAGGTAAGCCAATTGATAGACTTTTCTACAACAACACATACACCAAGTCACCATTCACCATTCACCATTCACCAACCAACCCTTTTCGAAGAAAAGAAAAGAAAAGAAGAAGAAAAAAACACTTCTTTACTCCTTCCTATTCTCTTTGATTGTGTACAATCTCCAGGAAGGTCACGTAAGCAATTTAAAACGTGTTAAGAAAAAACACAGATGCAGGCGGACTTCATTGTAATTGTCTAAAAGAAAAAAAGAAAAAAGAAACGCTAAATTATATGCTAAAAACTTGTGGTACATGTCATTGTTGTTGGACTTTACCTACGCAACACACAATAGACGATACGTAGATACGCCCCCAGAAATAACAACATCACCCTCATCAAACTGTACAAACCAATGAATCATTCATTATAATTACAAGCCGTGGTAGAAGTACAAATTTCAACAGGAAAAAGAAAGGGTACGAAAACAAAACAAGAAACTATTACAAAAAGAAGAAAGAAACAACAACGTTTGGTGCCCGCCAAATAAAATCCACCTCCACCACCACCAACGACACACCAAACACCGTGAGAATAATAATTAGAAGCTATAGAAGAGAGAAATTACCCAAAATCGGAAAACTCTGGCAGGGGCACACGTGCGGCTAATGGTGTTCACCCACGTGGCAGGAGAACATTACAGTAAAGCAGTATGTGGTGGCCCACTTCTCCTCCCCATGTTACAGTTGCCTTAACTCTGGCAAACATCAACCGCAACAAAACTGCCGTCACTTGCTCTCTCTGAGGAAAAATAAAAAAAAAAAGTACTCTTTTTTTCTCTTATTTTCTTTTCCTTTTTTTTTCTTTCTTGTTTAAAAAGAAATTTTTTTTCTCAGTTTTGGATTTTGGGGTTTTGTGATAAATTATTTATAATTATAATTGTTGTACTTGTAGTAGTAGTGGTAATAATAATGATTATGTTAAGTGTTATTGACTGGCACTTCCATTAAGAAGGCAAATACAAAAGGCGACGCGGCAGAAGATCAAATTTATTGCCTTATGGGGTGGTTTTGAAAATCTACACCCAGCTGCAAGAAATAAAAAAGAAAAAAAAAAGAAAAAAGAGATTATTACATTAGAAGTGGTGTGTGGTTTGGTAGTTGTGATTTTTGCTGCTGTTTGTTGCTTGTTGCTGTTGCTGCTCTTTTGTTTATATTCTACGTTTTCTCTGTTTCTCTTTCTTCTCTCTGTCTCTCCTTCCCTCTTACGGTTGAAGAACAAGGAGGAGCAGAAGATGGTCCTCTTGTAGACTGCTTATGTTCTTTATTGCTTTTGGTGAAGATGGTGTTTTTGAGATTTTGAGGAGAAAAGAGAGGGAGAAAGAGGAAAGATGGGGGCGTGTGTGTCAACGCCGGAAAGGTGTGTAGGTGTGAGGAAGAGGAAGGCACGGAAGAGGAGGAAGAGTATGAGGAGGAGGGTGCCATCTAGATTGTCTGATGGATCAGCGGATAGGATTTCTGCTCCACCTGATCATCGCTCATCCTTCAACAATCCCACTTTTCAAGGTCTCTCTCCTTCTCTCTTTCTCCCTTGTAGCTTTTGTTTTGCTGTCAAGTCATTCTGTTTGTTCCTTTCTGGAAGCTTTGATTTGGCATTTTACCAGCTTTTTCTTTTCTTTTTTTTTTTTTGATATTGGATTCTTCTTCTTCTTCTTGCTTTTGTGCATTGGTCTTTCATGTTAGGGTTTTTAAGTCAAGGTTTTGAGGGCGTTAGTCCTGGCGGTTTATCTGTTTTGCATGAAATGCAGGCAACTGGTCTTTCTCTAATCATGATGATTAATGTAATGCTTGTAAATGCGGTGCTTGGGGGATGGTAATTATGTTTTAGTAGGATGTTGACATGCATTTAATAGCTGAATGATTAGTTTGCTTTTCCATTCTTAGATATTTTTGCAAAATATGGCGTTCCTTTCTTGTGGAGTTCTTATTGGGTTTAAGTTTTGCTTGTTGGTCCACTAGGTACGGACTTGAATGCAGACACATTTTGCCTTGAAAAAGTAATTGACATCCTCAGATCATTTACTTTGTTAATAGGAAAATCTTGTTTATAATTTTCTTATTTGGAGAAAATGTAGTTAATGCTGAGGGTACGCTTCATCATTTAATCTGAAAGCTAGACCAAGCAGATGATTTTCATGCTCTGATCTTCATGGAATTTAAGAGAAGTAGGTTGTGACTTGTATGCTCTGATGGTTGTGGCACTGGAAATAGATCGACTAGTTTCGTTTGATTGTTAAGCTCTGACATTAAGTTTTTAGATTATGGGATGACCATGAGATCGAACTTTAAGGACTGGAGATCACTGTTTTTCCTTTATGATGAAAGGCTTGTTGATTGAGCTGTTGCCTGCATGTTGATGATTGTTGACTAAAATTCTAAATCATAACCATTCCATTTCAAGAGTCTTTTGCTTAAAATTACTTCCTGTGATCTATGGTTCTGTGGACATAGCTGTTCACTACTAATTTTGTTGGTACCTAACCATTTCCTTTTTAGTATATCAGTACAACTACAAAAGGTTGTTCAATGCTAAGTATTTCCCACTCAGTGCTGAAGCTTATACAAATTGGTATTTTTTGAGCCATAAGTTCTTGGTAACTGTGAATGCTTTATTGCTTTCATCAAGTACTTACCTGATTTTGTCATATTCCAACGGCAGCAGGAAATATTGAGGAAGCATGGTTTGACTCGAATGCATTATTTGATTCTGACTGTGAAGAAGATTTCGAAAGTGTTCCAGATGGTATGGTGTTTGGAGATTCTGATCTATTGTGTAGATGATTTTTTTCCCTTATGCTGGTAGATTCATATTTTGGAACTGTGGATGCGTGCAGATATATTATCTTTGAATGGCTTTGATGGCGTCCCTCCATCAAATGTTGCTTCTAGCAGGGAGGCTAATAATTGTGACCGGAATGTAAACATGCACCATTACTTTTCAGCTGCTCAGATGCAGAAGGCAGGAGATTTGTCAGCTGGGAATTCTGCACGCAACTCTCTGAGTGAGGTTGCTAGATACTCCAACAATCAGGTTTTCGATTTGAATCATGTCAATTCCCGATTGAAATGTGATGGGTCTTCAAATGAAGCAAAACAACCTGTTTTCGTTGATGAAATCTCATCATCCGTGGATGAAAGTACTGGAAAGGAGGAAGGACTTTTAGATAACTGTGGAATGCTTCCAGGAAATTGCTTGCCTTGCCTTGCTTCTACTGTTCCATCAGTTGAAAAGAGAAGATCACTAAGTTCCAGTCCGCCCAGTGCGAGGAAGAAGTCTGCCCCGAAGCTCTCGTTTAAGTGGAAGGAAGGCCATGCTAATAATGCCTTATGTGAGTATTTAACTGCTAAGGTTTTCTAATGTTTCAATGATCATTTGGACACACCTGAAAAATGAAATCACAAAGCACACTGGTTGTCCTTATCATAGAGATTTTAATCCTTTTAACGAGACCATGGAATTGGTCATGGGATTTTAATTCTTTAGATCCCTGGTGCTGCTTCGCTAATACTTCTGATCAGTACCTGAATAAAGGAAATTGCCTTTATAATAGTTACATTTTGAGGCTTGGCATTGCTTTCATTTGTTAGATATACACACAAAATAAATTACCAAGGATGAAAAAAAGGCTTGCCTCCCAGCATTTGTTCTATGTTACGTTTTGTTGAACAACTCCACTGTAGCACTGGAACTGTTAAAATTAGTCCCCTGTTTTCAATAAATCTTCCTGTTTCTCTTGGGATCCTCATAACTTCTAGTCTTACTGTCATTATTCCTGTGAGTCATAAACGACACTGATGATAATTAATCTGTAATCTTAGACATTACATGAGCCGCATATAGAATATTGCATTAAAATTGTTAGCCATTTTCAATCATTGTTCTCTCCCCTCATCGTCATCAGTGTCCAAATTTTGCGTTTTTGGTTAAGTGGGCTGAGCTCACAGCTTCATTCTCCAATTACAATGGTGTGTCTTTCATGAACGAAGGTTATATGGTTCCAGTCCTTGACATAAGCATTGGGGAATATGAATCTTAATTTATTGGACCCCAATGTTTTAGGAGGGGATATAGACCTTGCTTCACTATATGCTCATTTCTCAAATATTGGAATATGATACTTTGTCTTTTTTTAAGGACATAGAATAAAACAATGCAGTCTGTAGCACTGCTTGGTTTTGGCACTTGGTGGTAGTACATCGATCTTTACATTGGTTTGGACATGCAAAATGACAATTTCTTGTTTTCTCATGAATGATTTCAGTTTCTTCAAAGATGATTCTGCACAGACCCATAGCTGGATCTCAAGTACCCTTTTGCCCATTAGAAAAGAAAATGGTTGATTGCTGGTCACAAATTGAGCCTGGCAGTTTCAGAGTTCGAGGACAGAATTATTTTAGGTGAGAATGTTTCCAGGCAGGATTTCATTGTCAACGATTTGTTAGCTGTACAAGTACTCTTTTCTCATAATATTTTCTTCTGCTTTTAATAACCTCACAGTTTAAAGTAGCATTGACATAGTTAGTTCTCTCATTATCTCAACTGCTTTCTTGTTGTGCTGTTCTATGGCAGGGACAAGAAGAAAGATTTTGCTCCGAACCATGCTGCATATTATCCATTTGGTGTTGATGTATTTTTATCACCCAGAAAAATCGACCATATAGCCCAGTTTGTGGAGCTCCCTCTTATTAATACTTCTGGGAAGCTCCCATCTATACTTGTTGTAAACGTTCAGGTATTTCTATCCCTGCTTTTTGCGGTCAATTTTTGTGTGTGTATTTAGGCATTCCTAATGTAATTTTTTCTTTTTGTGATTTTTGATTTTCTTGCAATATGATGGACTGCTTTTTATTTCTATAGATTCCGCTGTATCCGGCTGCAATTTTTCAGAATGAAACTGATGGAGAAGGAATGAATTTCGTGTTGTATTTTAAGCTCTCAGACAGTTACGCAAAGGAGCTTCCTTCCCACTTCCAAGAAAGTATCAGAGTAAGACAAGCCTTAGGTTCTCATTGAAGTATTAGCCCTTCAAAAATCTTTATGAATCTGTTTGATGCATGCTACTCTGACATCCACTTTCAGATTATTAAAAAAAAATGTTATCTTCTCTTTTCTATACTGAAAAGTGTGGCATCTTATGTACCCTTCCGATGATTTAGTGCCTGTGTTGTAGTCAGTTGTGCTAGTTTTTCTTTCATGATCACTGTGCTTTTCTCATGCATGTCCATGTTCCTTAAACAGCGGTTAATTGATGATGAAGTCGAAAAAGTTAAAGGGTTCCCTGTAGATACGATAGTACCCTTTCGGGAAAGATTGAAGATCTTGGGTCGTGTTGTGAATGTGGAAGATCTTCATTTGAGTGCTGCAGAGAGGAAACTTATGCAGGCTTACAATGAAAAACCTGTTCTTTCACGTCCGCAGCATGAGTTTTTCCTGGTAAGCTTATGTCTAGCTACTCATATTGTATACATTAGCAGCCCTTTCAACTGATTTCCGTTTCAGGATGATTTTATGCTTCCTCAGTACTAAATTACTGGAATCCATCAGTTCTTTCGATTAAGAAAATGATTCTTCTGGTACCAAAATTTTGTTGGCTAATAAAATGATATTTGCTTCCACCTACTTTTTGTACATTCTTTTGGAGCTATTAGGTCTCCGCCCTTCATCATCAGAAAGATTTTACCAACGTCAGTGCATCTGACATGAAAACTCTTCTCGTGTTTTGCTTGTATGTAATTCTGGTTAACAAAATCTAATGTACTTGTTTTAGTAAAGATCTTTACTTCATAGTAGCATCAGGTCAAAGGAACTAAAGTAGAGTGGAATATGTTCTTTGCTGTGCTTTTCAGGGAGAAAATTACTTGGAGATTGACATCGATATGCATAGATTCAGTTACATCTCTCGGAAAGGTTTTGAAGCATTCTTAGACAGGCTTAAGATCTGTGTCCTGGATGTCGGCCTCACAATTCAGGCAAGGATGTTTCTATCTGTTCTAGTCTTTCTTTCATAGATAACGGTCCTTTTCTATGATAGCTTTTCCGGTTCATGACATTTTGTATTTGCCTTCCAAAACAGGGGAACAAAGCTGAAGAGTTACCAGAGCAGATATTATGTTGTATAAGGTTAAATGGAATTGACTACACGAATTACCATCAACTGGGGTTAAATCAAGAGCCCTTTGAATTTGTAAGCGCCTAAACAATGTAAGGGTTTCAATCTAATAAAGGCTTATTTTTGGAGAGCAATTGTGTGTACCATCTTGTGCGCAGTCCTAGAGTCCATCTGTGGTTAGACGCAGAAAGTTTGCAGGGGGAGTGGTGTCCAGAGATTCAAGATTAGGGTAATTGTTGTATTGTTCATGTTATATTCAATGATTCATTTTTTTGCTGTACGCCCATGACGATCAAAGAGTTGATTTTCCATCTTGTACTGCACAAGACTTGCTCTCTCTTTTTTTCTTTTTTCAATTTTGAAATATTTTTGGGTTTCCATGGCGAAGATGTGGATACATACAACGAGTTCCTTTGTGTCAAGATAGAACTCACATAATTGTTAACCTCATGTTATGAATACTGCCTGATATTGTAACAGAGATCCACCTTGTTAGGCTTCAGAAACTAAATTGGAACTGTTCCAAAACTTATGCAGCAATATCTACTAAATTATTTATGCCCAAAATTTCATCCAGCACCAAATATATAGTGTGGATATAACTGTCTTGTTTAATTACTGTAGCTTTAGGAATCATTGAACAGTATCCCCATGTGTGTCTCCTTGGAATTGTATGTATCCATTATCCGATACTTGATGCATTAGGGGTTTTTTGAAGATTCTAGTAGAGTGGAAGGCCTGTTTCCATGCTTTATAGTAATAATATTTTTAAATATATTTTGGATACGTTTTCAGGTACAGATAAATCAATATTTAATTGATAAAATAATTTATGGAACGAAACTTGGGAATAACTGGGGAGGTGATTTAACGGAGGGGGGAAGAGAGGAAAACAATCTGGAGACATGCAACGATATTTCTTTTTTAGCTAACGAGTCAGCAGTCAAGCCTATAGATTTAAGTTAGTCTTGAACATTAGGTGTATGCTTGCGGACAAGCCTGATACATCATCCTGAGGAGGAACTCATTTAGGCAAAGACTGATGCGAGTCATGCACAGTCACTTCCTTTCCAAAATTACAAGCAACCATGGTCCTGCTGCTAATGCTTTAAGTTGAATTTGGAATGAATCTATTGCGTAAATGGAAGGAAGAGAGGGGCATTGAGAAAAGCAACGCAGTATGATTGGTATGATATTTGCTGCCAAGGGTTAACAAATAAAACTCTAAGCCTTGCAGGGTGCAAGAGGCTTCCCGCATAACCCTTTGTTTCCAGAGTAGGAACTCGAAGGGAAGTTGCTCAAAGGTTTACCCGTGGGAATTTCCCCCTCTAGGAGATTATCTGATACATTCAGCTCTCTCAGCTTTCTCAGTTTCAAAAATCCTTTCGGTATTGCGCCTGTGAAGCGGTTGTTCTGCAACTTCAGCTTTTCTAAGGTGCTCACATTGGCTAAAGCCTCCGGCAAATACGAACCCAATTTGTTATAGCTCAAATCCAGAGTCTGCAAGGATACCATTCTCTCAATAGTTGTTGGTATGCTGGCTTCCAGAAGATTATGTGACAAGTTGAGATACTGAATCCCACTTTGGCCTCCTTTGCCAATATGTTCAATGCCCTTTGAGAACAAGTTGTCAGAAAGGTCAACGTGCGTCAAAGAAGCATCAGAAAAAGCATTTTCTATGTCAAAGACTTTATTCACTGACCCTGCTAGCTTGTTTGAGTGGAGATCTAGCACACCCAGATGCTGCAAGTTTGTGATCGAATTAGGGATTGTTGAAGTGAAAGCATTTAATGATAGATTCAATAGGTAGAGCTGAGTGAGGCTTCCCAGCCATGACGGTATACTTCCATGAAGTTGGTTAACCGATAAGTCCAGCTCCTGTATCGGACTCGGAGTTGAACGAAGGAAGTCCGGAAGTTCACCTTGAATCCCACAGCCAGCCAAGTATATCTGAGAAAGGGATGGCAATTCAGCAAGCCACTTTGGAAAGGACAGGAGGTTCAAATGATTGAATGATAAATCTAGTCTTTGGAGATTCTGAAGGGAAGACAACTCCTTAGGCAATGGTCCTCGAATCCGATTGTTTGATACATTCAGGAGTAAAAGTTGAGAGAGCTGGCCTAGTGATTTTGGCACTTGGCCAGATAACTGGTTGCCACTGAGGTACAACTCTGTTAAAACTGCAAGGCTGCCTATACTAGAGGGAATTGCTCCCTGGAGCTTGTTATTTGACAAGGAAACTCTCTGGAGGGAAGTCATATATCCAAAGCTGCTTGGTATCCTTCCACTCAGATGGTTATCATTTAGTCTAAGGAATCCTAGACAAGACATTTGGCCAGAACTTGATGGAAATGGGATTGTTCCCTCCAGATGATTTGTATCCAAGTATAACTCTTTGATGGAACTTAAGTTTGTTATTGAAAGTGGGATTTCCCCAGTGAGTAGATTATCTGAAAGGTCAAGCTTTTCTAGCACCTGCATTTGGCCAATCTTGTCTGGTATGCGACCAGCAAGCAAATTGCCATGAAGGTCCAGCTGTACAAGATTTGTCAAGTTTGTGAATGAATCAGGTATCACTCCCCTAAATTCATTTGAATGCAGCTGTAACTGATTAAGATTGTTAAGGTATCCTAGGCTTGATGGGAGAGAACCAGAAAACCTATTCTCGTGCAGGTGAAGTTCTTCGAGTTTGGACAGCTTACCGATACTTTCCGGTACCGGGCCGCTGAGCTTGTTGCCGAAAAGGTAGAGCTTTCGGAGCCTTTGAAGGCGCCAACCCATCAACGGTGGAAGTCTTCCAGTAAGACCTATCAAGCCACCAAGATCCAGGACTTCAAGAAAGCTGAGGTTTGTTATGTCAGGAGACAGCCATCCTTTCATTTGGGTTTGGAATGGTAAACCATCATTGGAAATGAAGCCTGCAAGATGGATTTCTGTCACCCTACCAGTTGTGTTGTGGCAGAGGACGCCTTCCCAATTGCAGCAACTGCGACCACTCCACTTTGCTAGCCGGTTAGAAGTGTCAAGATGGATTCCGGCCTTCAAACTTGTAAGACCCTTCAGGTCACTTGGGTTGCATGCTTCACCAACATATGCCTCTCCCTCGCCAAGGCCATCTGTTATGATGGTTATTAGGAGGACAATAACAACAGCCCACAGGAGCTGACCAGCCATTTTTGTTGTGGATTGATAAATGTGAGAAAGCAGGAGAAATGTGTTTGGTCTGCGGGATGTGAAATTGGATATCAGGGTCAAGGAGCAGATTTTTGGAGGAAAAAGATGATGGAGTAGGAGTAGGTCAAAGATCTCTGTTTTGCCTTTTTCTTTTGTCCTGTCTTCCCCTTTACAGTTTGTAGTGCTGAAAAGCATAAATGTGTCCAAATGATGATGTCCTTCCTTGGTTATGGTTAAAGGAGTCAATAGCGAATCAAGATGATAAAGAATTTACTACCACTATAATTCTAGATAGTTGCAGAGTTTCACTGCCTCCAATAGTTATGAAATTATTAAACTAGTCCTCCGCTCTTTACCCGTTTCCATAAAAGCTCCAAAACATTATTCTTTAGAAGCTGCAACTGTGATGCAGAACTTAGATTTTCTAGTTGTTGCTCAGATAAAGCCACTGGCAATCTGGCAAAATCTACGACTTATGTCCATAATCACATGTTAGTTCTGATACTTTTGGGGAACTGTAGCAGTCCACTGACGTAGTATTTTACTCCTCAGATGCTTCTCTCTTGGAAGCAAGTTTCATATTTCTAGGCAAAAGTGGTCCTAAAGAACTTCAAAGGAGGACTACCCTGTTTTAGGCATCAAGATTCAAGAGTTTCCTGTCTTTTCTCTGCCCTATCTCCCAATTTATTACATTTGGATTTGGAATTCCATGTTAGAACTGTTAGCTTTCTTTATAAAATGGAGAACAATCAAAGTCCTGGTTTCAAGTTTTGTTTAACTCTTTCTTTTTTTTTTGCGAGAAATCATATTTTGAATTCACTGCTTTAAACAAAGGGTAGTAATACATCCTACATTTTGCATATCACCTTCTCATCAAACAAACATAGAGAATCCTAATTTAAGATTATTAACCAATGCTAGAAAAAAGATACTCCCTCCATTTTTATATTAATTGGCACAAGGATTAAGAAATCACTAAAATTAATATTTTCATTAATTGTTTGTTTTTCAATACTTCTCTTTTTAGATCTTATCATTAGGGATAAACAAGGAAAAAGAAATCTCACATGGATACAATTAATATGTAATGGAGGGAGTAACTGGGACTTCATTTTGGGAGATTCACCCACCATACCCAAGTGCGCGCCCCGGATCGACCGGATTAGTCAGGATAAAGCTCCAGATACCGGATGGGAAACCCAAAAAAATTGGGACTTCATTTTTAGCTCCACAAAACTCGATTATAATATGGTTTGCTTTTAGAAAATGAGAGGGCCTTGAACTAGCTATTGCCAATCAAATCTCCATAATATTTCCACTCTCCATAATGCCTTTAGTTCTTGGCATTTTTGATAACTGCAAGAATCGATATTGATTCTCAATCTTTATGATTCCTCAAACCCAGAAGTTGTAGTTCAAAATAGAATTATACTTTGACAAAATTAGGGGTGAGCAAAAATCCCGAGTCGATCCAACCGAGCCGATACCGACCGAAAACCGACGGTATCGGCTCGAAATTCATGGGATTTCAGCGCCACCCCTGAAAGTTATACCGTGCAGATTGTAGTGTCGAAGTTGCTCGGTATGGCAAGGTTGGTACCGTCGGTTTTCAGTACAGGCCGATACCGACAAAACCTAGCCCATCCTAACTTAAATACCCAGCCTATCCTAATTTAAATTACCCAACCCATCTTATTCCTAAGGCAACCTAAAAAAAGAATTAAACCCAGATCACTGACCCTAATCGAATATTGCAAACTCCTTGTCTCCCTCCCTCTTTTTTTTTCTCCATCCCTCTTTCGATTTTCTTTCTTTGAATCTTGAGAACTGTCTTCCTCACTCTTTCACTTTCACTCAAAGAGCACAAAACACTCACTCTCCTCCTCGCTTGTCTCTCCGTCGAGCCTGCATAAGAGCCGCAGCTCACAGCTGCCACATAGTCGCCCCCAACCAACCCACGCACGCCGGCGCCGCCTTCGCCCTTCCACCCCCACCCACGCTGCGCACGGAGCACGCCATAGGTCACGGCAATGGTGCAGTTCGCGTCCATACTCTCAAATCTAAAAAAACCCAATACCCCTCCCTTGTCTTAACGACGAATCAATCCCCAAAGTCCCAAATCCAAAACCCCCAAATTTCCCAACCCTAATTCGCCCAATTCAAACAGTGATTCCCCAATCGTTGTTGCCTTGCTTGCTATTGCTTGAGTTGAGCCTAATTTTTTGATTTTATTGGTCTGTGATGGCAAAGATTGGTATCATTGAATTGGTTGTGGGAAGCAACGATGGATGTTGTGTTTTTGTTGAGATTTTACACCTTTGGAAAATGCAATGTTCTGGTGTATTATGTTGGTGTCTTGCCAGTTTCGGTTAATCAATATACTGACCGAACCGACGTCAGTATTAATCGGTACCATGCCGATCAGTACTGAAGAAAAATCGGCACGGCATCGGTCGGAAATTTAGAGTAGTCGGAATAGTCGGTATATTGAGCAATCGGCACGGTATGTACCGTACCGACGATTTGATCATCCCTAGACAAAATACAAGAAAACAACAAAATAAAGGCAGGCTCGTCACCATTGTCCTCGTCGCCACCTCCATAACCACCTACCATAGCCATGGACTTTGATAACAAAAGAGAGATTGGGAATGGGAATAAAAAACCCACTTCAATTCAAAAAAAAAAAACTCTTTCAACACTATTTTCACCTATCAATGGTCAATTGTAATTAATCAAATACTTTCTATTCAAAGTGTTAACCCCTTCTCCATAAACCAAGATTTACAAACACTAAACTTCAAAAACAGACAATATGGAGGAGATGTATATGAAGTGGTTGCTATTGCCTATTAACTGGATTGAATGGGGGAAAGCTTGAGAAGTTGGAGAGCGAGAGCTTCATAATGCACTGTTGATAGTTTTGTTTAACTTTATTGATAACTAGTATATTGTTGCTATATTGTTTTTGTTTTCTTTTTTGTTTAACTGAATTGATAACTAGTCAATGGTTGCTATGTTGCTATTTTATATTCAGCAGTGTATGCTTTTGCCACAATAGACTAAATTTTTGTCATGTAAAATTGTAATGCAACACTTACCCATGAGGTACAATCTACTACGTGTCACGACTAATTCATTTTTTCGGAAAATAGGACATGGGAGATTTCTGATTTAATATATATATATATATATATATATATATATATATATATATATATATATATATATATATATATATATATATATATATACGGTAAATTCTTCGGTGCTGCCCCTTGTTAGGTATGCACCCATACATACCCCACGTGGCAATTTTCGATAGAGCCACGTGGCTTCTATTTTCAATTTTAGAAAAAAAAATTTATTTTCAATAAATATAGATTTTTTTTAATTAGGTCCCTGAAATTTTAAGGATAGTTAAATATATCCTAATTCATCCTTTTTTTTATGAAACGATTATTTATTGCATATACCATATATAGAACAAAGGGATATCCTAATTCATCCTTGTAAACTGTTAACGGAGCATCAGTTTAATGATTGAAGAAAAACAATAATAAAAGACACATAAGTTCCAGTTAAAGGATTGAAAAAACACATGACTTCTCACCTCGCCCATGTTCTTCCCCAATTAACAAATCCCTAATTTTAAGTTTCTCAATCTCCTCTCCTCATCGTTATCAACCATGAGTATCCAAAAATTGTGTAAGTAACCTATCTCCCTGGAGAAACTACAGCAAATAACAATCCCCTAGGCTCCTTTTACTAGTCCTCGGATTTGAAGAGTAATGGGTTCCAAAATTAGGCATAGTGGTAGTATATATCAATTAGCAGCCAAATGGGTCGTTGCACCAGAATCAGATCACGTTTGGCATAGTAGTATATATCCATGTTGCCTTCCACGTGTGCTTGATACGGCCAAGCTAAACAGAGGAGAATAGTACTTTAATTTTTTTTTTCAAGAAAGAACAAAAACTTGTGGTGCCAAACCCTTTACAGTCCGTTTGGTATCAATTTGGAATTAGAATTGAATTCAAATCATTAAAAGTTTAGAATTTGAATTCATTATGAAATCAATTCCCATGCTTGGTATATTTTTTAATAATGAGGAATTGAATTCAATTCCAATATTTGGTATAAATCAAATTATCAATTGAATTGCTAAAATTACATAAGTTGTCCTTTTGCTAAAAAAAATTAAAATAAGAGTATAGGGTCATTTTTGTCATTTAGACATGCCAATACTTATTCAATAGAATTGAATTCCAAATCCGATAGGTTTTGCTTGGATTTGAAATATTACCAAAATATTGCTCCAAAAATAAAAAATGGAATTCAATTCTTATTTTAAGTGAAGTAGAATTATACCAAACTAAGGAATTGATTTCAATTCTTGGAATTGAATTCAATTCCATGATACCAAACGGAGTGTTAGGCCTGTGTTGCTCATGGGCATACTCATGATTGATAACCATGAGTAGAGGAGAGGAGATTGAGAAACTTAAAATTAGGAATTTGTTAATTGGGGAATAATACGGAGAGGTGAGAAGTCAATATGTCTTTTATTTTTTTCTTCAATTGCTTATCAAAGAATAATTAGGGATTTGTGTGAATTGGGAAAGAACGGAACAGGTGAAAAATTTTGTGTCTTTTATTATTGTTTTTCTTCAATAGTTAAACTAATGCTTCGTTAACAGTTTACAAAGATTAATTAGGATATATTTAACCATCCATAAAATTTCAGGGACCTAATTAAAAAAAATCTGTATTTCACGGATATCGCCACGTGGGGTATGTATGGGTGCATACCTAACAAGGGGCAGCACCAAAGTGTTCACCTATACATACATTAGCTTTTTATTCTTTTTTTGGGCTCTAACCAGAAATTATCAAGCAGCACATCATGATCATCTATTTTACCGTCTTCATTCAATTTCGGAATTTCCCAATCTTCTCTGCATTGAGTTTGTGTTGAACTTCATAGTCAAGCAATCTAAGAACTTGTTTTTCATTCTATTTTTGTTTCCTGAAAAGCAAATTGCCATCCAACCTGTTTTTAGGTACGGAAAACATCGAAGAAAAAGGAACACAGCAATTGTCAAAATATATATATATATATATCCTCGATATTCAGCTTTATTTCCAATTTAATTAACCGTGAAAATTTGAGAGATGAAATTTGATCCCTTTGGTTACCTGAGTAACGGGCAATACATAAAAAAAAAATATATATGAAAAATAACGTCAAATTTTGAGAAGAAATTAACAAAAGTAGGTAATTAAGCTAGCACCCCATGACTTTATCGGCGGGGAGCTTAGGTTTCTTCTCCGGCACGGTCCCATCATTCCCGGCCAGTGCCCTGTACTTATCTTTCCTGGTGAAGCTAGTGCACTCATAGGAAAGTGTGGCCGCAATCACCCTCTGTATGTAGTTGGCCACCTCGTGGCTCGACTTCCCGGACCCGCGCGTCAGCTCCTCCGGCAACTTGTTCAAGAAAGTCACTTCATATGCGGGGCTAGGGTTCATGAAGAAGTAGAAGGGGTCCATCCCTTTCCAACCCCTGGCCGTGGTCCCGTGGAACATGCTCATCCGGTTCACCATCGCCACCGGCACAAGCTGGTCGGTCAGCTCCGCGAACAGAGCCGAGAACCTCAGGAGGAACGGCTCCCTGCAGGTGGTGCCCTCGGGGCATATGGCCAGGTCGCCTTCCTGCAAGAGTTTCTTGATCATCGACGCATCCGTGGCGCGGTCTCGGCTGAGCCTGACGGTCTTGATGGGAGAGATGATCTCGGAGAGGCGGGAGACGGAGTACGTGACGGCGGGGATGGGGCGGCCCAGGGCGGTGGAGAGGAATATTGGGTCCAGGAGTGTCCTGTGAGAGCAAACAAAGAGCACTCCTGATGATGATGGTTGGCCGGCGCCCGATTTCTTCACTGGGGGAGGAGGGGTTCCTTTGACTGTGACGCGCACGCCAAGTGCCCAGAATGCGTAGTACACCACCGGCATGGGAAGCAGGCTGCCGGCGGCAATTCTTAAGCAGGCAAGAACGAAACCTATGGGTATCCAGAGGATGATTAGCAGCGCTGTTATGGGTGTTGGCTTCTCTACCAGTCTCCCGTCGTGGAAGATGATTGGTTTTGGAAGCTTGTCAATTGTTACTGCCCTCACCTCCGGCTTAGGTGGCACGATATAACTCTCCTGCAGTTAATTAATAATTAAGTTGTAAATTGTAATCCATCCATAATTAATTAATTCAAAATCCATATCTAATTTTCGTTTCAACGACATTGGAATTAAAAGTTAACCTGATAAAACATTTATGAATACTTTATAACGAGATAGATATATAGGTTGGTTAATTAATGCTACTAGCTAACAATTAATAGTATTTAAGTTTTTAACACGCAGACGCAGTAGTAGTAGTCAAAAGTCAAAGAGAAGATTCTATACAAGAGAGAAATTAAGATAGGGAAAAACGTAGAAGTAAAGCTAGGTAGCTAACCTTGCATGCAGCCATGAAAGGAAGATCAGTGTGGCGATCTCCAAGGCCAATGTCAGGCTGTGCTTCTTCTCCAAAAGCCTTCCTAAGAGCCTGTTCCTTCTTCTTCCCTACAAGCACCCCTGGACTCCGAACAAACCCCGTCGCTCTCCCCTTGTAAATCGACAGTTCGGTGCCCAAAACCATATCGGCTCCCAATATATCTTTCAAGAACGCCTCCACCATGATTCTTGGGTTCGCGGTGAGGACGCAGCGTTTCCCGCACGAGGAGAACACCCTCCACGACTCCGGGTGGAGGTCGCCGGAGTAAAACTTGGGCAGCACCGCCCTCGCCACTGACTCGATGTCGCCCACTCTCATGCCGGCGCATGATGCGAAGATGAGGACCTGAATGCCCGCTGACTCCGACACGAAGTAGTATAGGATCCCGGCAAGCGGCGCGGCCAAGAGCAAGAACAGGAGCCTGAAAACCCCACCGGCCTCGAAGGCAAGGAGAGCGAAGTAAGGGAAAGAGCTGCGGCCTCGTAGCAAGGTCCCGTCCATGTCAGCCACCACTGTGTGCTTTTCTCTACCTATAGATGGACATTGCTCCACAGTTGCGATATTGTGTATATTCACCATATTTGCAATTAATAAATCAAACTCTAGCTATGGTTAATTATGAGACTATATATGTATCTAACTAACAGGACTTCTATCTAATTTACTTGGAATGATCAGAAGCAATAATGTCGGGTGCATATATATATAGCTAGGGGATTAAAGCAAGAAAAGGGAAAACAGAGAGAGATGCATGAAAGTGAGGGAAGGTGGAGATGTATACAAGACAGATTTTTGGTTGGTTTGTGGGAGTATATGACAATTTGAAGCGCCGAGAAATCCGGAACAGGCTTCATTCTTGAACACCACATGGTGTAACCGAGGGTATCCACAAGTTCTTCAACCCAAAAAATGCGAGACAGTATAATTAATTGTCTTTGTATTCATCGTCCCCCTCTCTTGTCTCAAACGTTCCCCGTTGCTTTGCAATATATGTCACCCTCAATCGTTCTCAATTCTTGTGTGCTTTAATTCATTATACAAGTATTTGTTTTTGGGGTGAATAAACCATACAAGTAGTATAATTCTCTTTCATTGTTTGCATGCTAAGCGGTAATTAATGTTAATATTAATATTATATTGATCCTGAAAGAGTGGAGGACAATGGTCTGGGTAACTTACTCTCTAATTAACTATAACCGGCGAATGTATTTGTAACATATTGAATCACATGTATAGACAAATTGATCAATTTAGTGCGAACATATCAGAGATGGAAAGCTACCGTGCGTGACTAATTTATACAGGCCAACCTAATGCACAAAATTCTGGAAAACAGCGCTACTTATACAAAGCTCTAAATGCGAACAGGTTTTAGCACCTGTTTTTTTTTTTTCGCTCACAGCTCTATGTACATGCAAGTGTTCAATGAAGTTGGTTACATTTTAAGTAGGATATGTAGTCTAGCATACCAAATTAGCAAGGGACTGCATGTATAATTTTACTATTGATTATTTTGATATCCGGACAAGCCCAACCAGTTCGACCGGTTAGACAGTGAGCCGAAGCTCAATCTAAGGCTTATTATACATAGTTGGCCGAATGTGCAATTGGTCTGCAAAAATTTATTGAAACAACCTGTTTTCTACTAAGCCGGTTGAACCTAGAAAAAACTATTGAACCGAAGAAGTCACTTTCACCCCATAATCACACTGAAATTTCTCATTTTTCATATTTCTACATAATTCTTTATGGTGAATTAATACTTCTAGACTTTATATTTATTTTTATTTCGTAATTGTGGGAAAATACTAATACATTGAAATCCTGATTCAAACATAATTGATTTGTAAACCATGATTCGTGGCCTTTTAAGTCTTATCTGAATACTTATAACTATGGGTTTGAAGTTTAAGGTTAAATGATTGTTGGAAAGATAAGTAAATTTTAGGAGAAAATGGATCCTTTAAAAATAAAATAAGAAAATAAATAAACCCTAAAATAGCTATTGGGAATCCTCATAATTATTTATTAAAAAAAAAGTGAGATTCATAACTAATAATACTTAAAAGAATACATAATAAAATTTTGGGGGCCAAAATTAAACATAGCGCCACTTTCCACAAGCCAAGAAGAATCTTATGGAATATGATCAATATATCTATAAATATTTAGATTTTAGGGGGCTTGTCCCTGGATCCGCTCCTAGAGGTCTTGGACATATAAGTAACAACTAACTACTAGTTGGCTACGAATAACTTTAAGTTTAAATCTTTAGACCACGTGATTTAGGTCCAACTATAGAGCTTATTTTGGGTCAGTCAATTAGTTAGGGCATGATAGGATTATATGATCTCACTCCACTTTTTTGTAGGCTTGGGCCATATGGCCTATGTCTCAAGAGTTGATGATTAGATGATGTTCGGTACGACCCGTGGATTGAGATGCCAATATGGATTTGTGCTCCCTCTAAAGGACCTGAGGTTTGGAGGGAGAGTGTGATGATTGAAGTCCCACCAAGTAGTACCCAACCAAATAACAAGTTTTAGGCAATGTAGTTTGGGTCCAAAATTTCTTAGATTGTAAGCCATAACTTAATAATGAATAGCGGCTAAGTTGGACATTATTTTTAGGGGAAGAAACAAATGATCATGTAGTACATATTAAATATATGTGTGTTATGTTTTAACTTTAAAAGAAAAAAAAAAAAGAAGCAAGCAAACGGGTGGACCTTAACCCAGCATTTTGGGATCATATGTCGACTATAATTTGCGGACAATCATTTCATGCTTCGATATGTTACGACAAAAGAGATTCATGCTTCATAAACTTTTTTGACAGATCTTGTAAACTATGGCAGTAACTTGAGGCTAAGACACTCGAACTCTTCAACCAAACAGAGAAGCCCAATATACCTTAATTTGTTCTTTCTTTCTTTTTTTATTAATCCTTTGTTCTTTCATTTGAAAACCCCAATATATCCTGCAACTGCAAGAGTTTAGTTCCACTAAGGCAGTGCATTGCAAATAGGAAATGTAACTTAGTTGCTGATCAGACAAACCTCCATGGCTTTGAGCTCATCGGCCGAATTTACTACTTGCAGATTTCCAATCTCTTGTGCAGTTTGAATGCTGTTTAAGGAAAACCCAGTAGCAAGTTATTACAGCCAAATTCCAAAACAGAAGTAAAAAGAGGAAAACGAGCGTATATGCAGAACGTTAAAACAAATTCGAGGCCTAAATTTAATTCAAAAGCCATCCTCAAGCCCAAGTCATTAAACCCAAATTGAAACTTGTAGCCCCATTTGTTTATGTCCGAAAGCCCAAAGCCTAATAGTGGATGATCCTGAAAATCGATTTTGTGGAAAATACTTCGGTTCGTAATCTTTTAATATAGGCCTTACACCAACCTTTTAACCAAAAAAAAATTGGGTTATTACTTTTCACCCGTTCAAACTTTAGGTTTGAAACAAAAAAAATTCCTGACTAAAAAAATCAGAATAGAATTACCTGAAATTTTTATTTCTCAACAAAAAAACCCCTGAACTAAAAAAACAAGAATGGAAATATCCTGAACTTTTATTTTTTAACAAAAAAAATCCCTAAACTACTAGATTTTTGTTAAACAACTAATATGAGGAGTTAATATAACTTTAGAAAAATTTAGGGACTTTTTGTAACTAAACAATAAATCTTATATTTAAAATCTCAAATCTTGACCCTAAACTTCAAATCAATTCCAACTAACAAGGTCAAACAACACAATTGGCAATGCATAAAATCAAACCACCAATAATATAATTTTCCAATCAAAGCCAATGGCAAGCTCTACTTGTAATTTGTTCATATTATTCATAATTTCCCTTCCAGCCAACAAGACACTAAAATAGCAACCCTCCCACCAGCACCAATAACTAAGGGCTATGATCTTCATAGTGGGTCTTGAAATGCTCTGCTAATACCTATCACAAGTACAGAGCTAAAAGCTGAAGAAGATACCCGTACAGTACAAACCTTAATTTAATCAACCTAAACAATACAAAAGAAACAAATAGAGACAGGAGAAAGGATTTGGGAGAAACACTATGTATTTTATTAAGCTATGTTGAATACAATGCACACTCACCTTTTCTCCTTATATCATCCACTATTTATAGATTACACATAATCTTATATGTTATAAGAACCTTGTTTTTTTGATAAGACGAGTGTTATAACCACCTTAGTTGGATCATACTTAATTCAAACCTAATTAAATATTCAAATTAATTTAAATTCAGGAAATGTACATGTCCTAAACCTTTCCCTCACTTCTGAGTTAAACCTAAACCTTTCCCTCACTTCTGAGTTAACCCCTATAACTTGAAAACACATATCCAAGTCTTAAACCATTTATTAGCAATACAACTAAGTCTTAAAGTAACTTTGTGTAGCCATATGCTTCTTTCTTCCTTTATAGATTAAAAAGAAACTCATAATATAAACTCATATTATATGCGTTCCATCAGCGAGAAATACTAACGATATCATTAATTAAGATCAAAGGGGCTGATAATTTTCTATCGATGGTAAATTAATCAAAATATAATAAAACAGAAAGGCATTTTACATGCGGATCTGGACTATGATGCGAAGTAAATAGATAAGCCAGCTCACAACTATATGAATATGACTTAATATGGGGGCAGAGTGAAAGAGACATAGGAATGCTATTTTGGGTAGTTTGGCATGTGGCATACTATGTCGTCACTATAATTCCCTTGGAAGCTAACAGTGGAATTGCCAAAACGTGCAAGCATTCTGCACATGCAATTTCCAAAACAAGGAATCCCCAAGGCCACGCCTCCTCAATTCCACACATGCTCAAAATCAAAAATGGCAAAATGCCCCATTATACCCACTCTAGCTGAAAAGGACTGTCCCCAAGTACACGGGTCTAATATGAGGTCTATTTTGCTTAGCTTAGCTGGTCGCCATTTCAGATCATCACTGGATAATATTGGATTCGACACGTCCAAAACATATTACAATTGGCTTCCACACATGTCGAAATAAATTCTTCTTGGATTGATTTGATTCTTCCTCAATGCCATCTTGAGCAAGGAGCAAAACCCACTTTCTGGGTGATTATACATGCCTCCACTATATATAGCAGTTAGTATTATGTGTGTGTGTGAACGAGAAGGCATAATATAGGCATCAACACCTGCCTATTAATTATATGCGCAACAACTAATTAAGTCGATCGGGTATGGCTGAATGCAGTACTATTTGACAAATGAATATCTGGCAGTTGGTTTTAGTAATGTCACGTATTACTGATAATATAACACTACAAGGGTTGATAATCAACTCAATCTGCAAAAACTACACATATCCCAGATTAATTAATATATGCTACAGGAGAAATTACTTTTTGTGTGGTGCTTATTATAAATTATACGCGTCATCTAAATTGAGCTCGAGTGCCCGCATGCAGAAAAAAAGATAGCTGCGCATGTGAGAATTATATTAAAGCACGTGAGAAATACTTGTAAATCACCTGCCACTAAAGGGACCCTACATGGCTTTGCAGGAACTTGATCGCACAAATTTGCAGGGAGAGGAGTAGGACACCGCCAGACGTGCATCGCGGGCTATCTCCATTACCATGCAAATTGTTTTTGGCACATGGAATTACCATCTTTGGGTCGATCAAACCAAGCCTTATCCACCCAAAACTAGTAACATTGGTAGGTAACTAAATGGCACTTATGCCCTCTCTTTTTAGTATTATATATATCGAAATATTGAAAATTACCAGCAAACCCCAACTCCCAAACCAGCATCAATACCACCCAACCTATAACTTCTTGAATGAAATTCAATGAGACAGTACCATTACACTTTGTTTTTTCGTTTGTTGTTTTGGGTAATATATGAATGCGTCTCCTTGCTCATACCATCACTCGAGCACATCGATGGAGTGAATGAAACTGAGACACGATAGTATATATATCATATAGATCAAAATAGTACCAAGCAAAGTCATCAAAACTTTTTTTGATAGGTCAAATGTTATGCGACTGATCATTAATTAATATTAAGGAGAAAAATGATTTTCCTGATTTTTCTCCAAATTAAAAATGGAAGAAAGAGAGCTACGTTCATCCAATTCCAGTTGACCACCTTATAAGACAGATGGGAAGGATTCCATATCTTCCGGGTCTCATTAAGTGCACAAAGAAGGTTGGAAAGTTATGGATATTTTCTTCAATGACGATGGACAGCAGCATCCGCCTTCATCTTCTGGAACGCAGACCCATTAAAAGCGTGGGTCGAAGCATTCCTCACTTAAATTTAAAGCACTAAGTAAGATGGGTTTAAGATAATCTAGTTTATCCTTCTATTTCTATATATGCTTTGTAGTCCATCTCCTTATATTCTGACTCCTGCTATATTCGTCCTTTCATTTAAGTACTGGTGCAAAAGGAGGACTAGCTCGTTTTGATGCAAAAAGATAGAATTAAGAACTGTGGCTCCAAGTAATTCAATATTAGAAGCTTAACATCAAATCCCAATATTAATCATTCAACCATGGATGCTTAACAGGAATCTTTCTACACGATATAGAAAAAAATATCATATAGAAAGATATATCATATAAAAACATAATTAAATTTATTTTTGAGCGTGATGATGATTATCGATAACTACCGTTGTGTATTATAATCTACCTATAAAAGTTGTGTAAAAAGATAAGGAAAAGAAAAGTGGTTCTAAGTAACAAACAATTGGTTTGGCCATTCACAGCGGTGACACAACTTAAAAGTGATACTGGCATGACAACTAGTAATTTAAATGGATGACAATACATAAAATAAAATGCCTGTATGAAAGAGAAAACTATATCATTTAAAGTGATAATATGTCAAATTATATTTCTCAAGGTGTTAGATAAAATATATTTCAGTTTAATGACATAATTTGTAACTTCGCTTAAGGGAGGTCTGGCCTTGGACTTCCATGGTCAGTCTAACGTCCCAACTTGACGACTGTCATTACAAATTAATACGGAATTTTTCCTACATACTTTACCCTCATTTGCATGTTTTTTAGGAAAACTTCCTAAGAGGTCACCCATCCCATAATTAACTCTAAGTCAAGCACGTTTAATTTGGAGTTTGTATAGAATGAGCATCGAAAAGTTAGATACACCTTGTTGATATAGTTCGTATCCATCAAACCGTTTAAACTATTCTCAATTGTATAGTCTCACACATGTACAATCTCGAAATACTTTATTTGAGCTATTCTTACTTATACAGTCCCATACTTATACAATTACGAGTCGCCTAAATATGCAGCCCCCTACACAGTTTCAGGATCTCTCCAATTTCGATGTAGATTCGGTTCATTCATGTGGCCCTCCGTCTAAAAGTCTGCTAATAGTTGCTCCTTATCCATGCTCACCCCGACACTGGTATACACTTCCTGTCCTCATCGACCCCGGCCAAGTGTCACAATCGGCTTGTTTGCCGGCCAATTCTTGAGGAAGAAGTGTGTCGGTTCAACACCAGCCAAGGTAAGCCCTATAGGACATCGTTCATATCTTCCTCAAACTTTAAATCAACTAGAAACAAGTTGTGGACATTCTCGATTACCTTGACCTCCCTTTTTCTATTCCATGCCTTCCCCATTGGTCAATGACTGCCGCAATTGAACACTGAAGCACCCCGACCCGTATTTACAGTACAGGGTAAACACGTGCCAGAACTGTTCTTACTACAGTAGCAGACAGTATATAGAATATAAAATACAGTACAAAGCAATCCCAAATACAACATCCGTCACCCGATCCCGGGGACCATTATTCAAACCATAACACTTTCAAGCTCAACATAAAACTTATGATACAGCACAAAAGTAAAACAGCAACACAACAACATATAGAATTCAGCAGCGGAAGTTTTAGAATGAGAAGCAGCGGAGGTATGGATCCGGGGTCTGGTGGAGCAGAAACAGCAGCTGGCCGAACCACGTACCTGTACTATGAGCAACTCATCCTACGGGATGAAACCCCGCAGGCGAGGGGTGAGTCCGAAGTGCTCACCGATGAAGGATAAACAGTAATATGCAGGCAAACACAATACTTTCGAAGTAAAATACAAGCAAAGACAAAACACTGAATCAACCAAAACTTAACTGAGCCAAGACCAAAAGAAAGATTATTATTATTACCAATTTTATCTTCCGAGCCCCGTCACTGGACAAGCTAGGGTCGTACCTGGTTATTAACATGTTCTGGGTGCTATATCAAACCAAGAGAGCCCAGGGATCGATATCCCAAAAATAGATCCCAGGGATAGACATGCCAAAAATATAATAATCCGGGATAGACATCCCAAGCATAGACATGCTTATCACGAGTAACCCAGATCATAGCCACCACAAACCAGTCTCTAACTATCTAGTCGTACCACTACTTTCCAAGTGACAATAAAGTCGTCAACACAACTTCCAATTATCCAATTATCTCATCATATCAGTTTATCCACAACCAATAAATCAACAACAACAGCAGTAACACCACAATCAAACTCAATTGGCTCAGCAGTTCAATCAAACAATAATTATCAGAGAAACAAACACAGTATTATGTGCAACATATCAAAGGTTATCCATCCTCACCTTAGCCGATTTTCCTACTCCTGAAAGTCCTCAAATTGTCCCGGCTCTGGTTCCTCGGGATACTTCTTGTTATCAGCTCCTATATCAAACAATAATATATGCACACATAAGATGATATGCAAATGCCAGACTAATACTGTCAGCCGTAAAATAAATACCGAACCAACTCGGTACTCCCCCGGGTTATTCCCATTATCATCATAATTCACCGTTTATTTCTAGGTGTCAAAATAATTACCATATTTATACCCCGGTTATTATTCCGGTATTTAATTCTTTGATTAAAATCCTTTTTTCCAAAATTATCTCCATAACTTATATTTCCAAAATATTCCATAGTAATTATATATATTCTCAAAAATATTTCATAATTTAATTTTCAAATTATAATATATATATTTCATAATTTAATTTTCAAATTATAATATATATCCATCCAAACCGGTCAACCCGCGACCCGCGACCCACATCCGGGTCGTCTTCAACCCAAGGCTCACCTTGCAATCGAGGTGACGCGGCGGTGCGAGCGGCACGGGCGGAGACAGGGGCGCAACGACACGACGGCAAGGAACATGACGAGAGGCAACGACCGGTGGTGGTGAGAGGCGCGCAGAAAGGAGAGCACGGCTGCGGTGGTCGTCGCAAGCAGAGGAGAGGCAACCTTGGGGTGGCTCGCTGGCGCGTGAGGAGGACGGCGACGGCCTGCAGCAACGACGAGTGAGGCAGGCGAGGCAGAGGGTGACGGCACGACGCGACTGCAGGTGTGTCGTGTGGAGGCTCACGGCTGCGGCGAGAAGAGGTGGCGAGGCAACGAAAACAGGTGGTTGTCGGGTATGGATCTCACGGCGGCGTTGGTTGCTGTGTGTGGCTCCGGCGGCAGCAGGGAGGAAGGAGGAAGCAGGGGAGAGGAGGGGAGGAGGTGATGGTGGTGTAGGTGGCCGGTGGTGGCGTCGGGTCGCGTGAGGTGGAGGTCGGTGGTGTCGGTGGCGTAGTGTGGTTGTTGTTGTGTTTATTATTTTGTTTTTTTTCTTTTCTTTTTCTTTTCTTTTTTCTAGTTTTGTGAGTGAATTGCAGTGGTGGTTTTGTAGGTGGGGCAGCGGATTTGCAGAGGAAAATTGCAGAAGAAAAGATGATGGTGTTGGTGCACTGGAAACTGATGAAGACACGAGAAAAGGAAAAGAAAAAGCTTTTCACAGGTTACACAGGAGAGACATGGGCAACACAGAAAAGAGGCGGCAGTAGCCTCAATTATGCACTTACTGTGCAGCATGTGAGGCATGTCCCGTCTGGACCAGAAAATAACTATAGTACCCCCTTGACTTTATTTCTGGCCCGATAATTCGAGGTTAAACTTGACTTTTCTTAAGATTCCTGGACCCGAAAAATACCAACTTTGGTCCGTAAAATCCGTAGAAAATGGGGACCGTGGGGTAAGGGTCTGTTTCAGAATCCAATGCATAATTTACCCTGAAATAATTACCCAAGATTAATTTCATAAGGTAAATTACTGTACAAAGCTTTTTACAATCCTGGTAAAAACATAAATTTTACCCGGGCTGTTACAATCTACCCCCCTTAAAAGAATTTTGTCCTCGAAATGCATTCTTATTCTGTGAAGAGATGCGGATACTGGGACCACATGTGTTCCTCAACTTCCCATGTAGACTCGTTAGCGGAATGCTTACTCCACTTGACCTTAACCATAGGAATGGTACAGTTCCGCAACTGCCGAACTTCTCAAGCAAGAATCTGTTCCGGCACTTCTATGTAGGTAAGGTCCTCTGCTACCTCAACATCCACTGGGGCTACAATATGACTAGGATCCGTTCGATATCTCCTCAGCATAGAGACATGGAACACGTCATGAATACGTGATAGCTCATCAGGTAAAGATAACCTGTAAGCTAGTGGTCCAATTCTCTCCACGATCTCATAAGGTCCGATATACCTTGGGCTCAGCTTTCCTCTTTTGTCAAACCTAATCACACCCTTCCAAGGTGCTACTCTGAGGAAAACCTTCTCACCAACATTATACTCCATCTCACATCGGTGTTTGTCGGCGTAGCTCTTCTGCCGATCCTGAGCAGCTCTCATATACTGTCTCACCGTCTGGATCTTGTCCACTGTCTGTTGGACTAAATCCGGTCCAACAATCAGTCTCATACCTTCTTCATCCCAACACACTGGACTTCTACACTTCCTTCCATAGAGAGCCTCAAAAGGTGGCATACCAATGCTGAAATGGTAGCCGTTGTTATAAGCAAACTCTGCTAAGGGTAGATACTTTTCCCAACTCCCACTAAAGTTAAGTGCGCAAGCCCTCAACATGTCCTCCAGTGTCTATATGGTCCTCTCAGACTGTCCATCCGTCTGTGGATGAAAAGCAGTACTGAAGCTCAACTTGGTTCCCAAAGCAGCTTGTAAGCTCTTCCAGAAACGTGATGTGAACCTCGGATCTCTATCTGAGACTATAGACATTGGAATCCCATGTAGTCTCACAACCTCAGCAACGTACTTACCCGCCAATGTGTCCATGGTATCAGTTTGGCAGATAGGTAGAAAATGAGCAGATTTTGTTAATCGGTCAACGATGACCCAAATAGCATCATGTTGCCTCCAAGTCATCGGTAAACCAATCATAAAATCCATAGTGATCATCTCCCACTTCCACTCTGGCACTGCCAAAGATCTCAACTTTCCTGCCGAAGCCTGATGCTTAGCTTTCACTTGTTGACAAGTAAGACATCTTGCAACACACTCTGCTACATCCTTCTTCATACGAGGCCACCAAAAATGGCTCTTCAGGTTCTGATACATCTTAGTGCTTCCAGGATGCATCACATATGGCGTCATATGACCTTCTTCCAGGATCTGACTACGCAGATTACTGACATTGGGTACACATACCCGTTTCTCAATCATCAGTGCTCCATCATCAGCTATACGGAACTTGTCCTCTTTTCCACTCCTTACTTCTTCTTTAAGCTTGTCCAGGTCGGGATCTCCATCTTGTAACTCCACTATCCATCCTCTTAGGTTAGACATGACACTCATATGTGCCAGCAAAGCTCCTGTATCATCCACTGTCAAGCCAACTCCCAGCTTCCTTAACTCGATAAGTAAGAACATTGAGTAACTAGTGGAAGTATCCTCTGGTTGTTCCGGCTCAAGGCATCAGCTACCACATCAGCCTTTCCTGGATGATACTCGATAGCACAATCATAATCATTAAGCAACTCAACCCAACCTCTTTGTCATAGGTTAAGCTCCTTCTGAGTCATGATGTACTTAAGACTTTTGTGGTCAGTGAAAATTCGACACTTCTCTCCAAACAAGTAGTGTCTCCAAATCTTCAGAGCCAAGACCACAGCTGTCATCTCAAGATCATGCGTCGGATAATTCTTCTCATGAGTCCTCAACTACCTGGAGGCGTAGGCAATCACTCGTCCTTCTTGCATCAGCACGGCTCCTAAACTAAGTCCTGATGCATCACAAAACAACACATACTCAACACCAGGCTTCGGTACTATCAGAACTGGTACTGTGGTCAGCTTCCTCTTAAGCTCCTCAAAACTCTGCTGAAATTTCGGGCTCCAAAAAAACGCTTGTTCTTTCCTTAATAGCTTGGTTATGGGACTAGCTATCAAAGAAAAACCTTCGATGAACCTCCGATAGTATCCTGCAAGACCAAGAAAACTTCTGACTTCGGATACATTCTTAGGTGGTTCCCATTCCAACACGGCCTTCACTTTGTCAGGGTCAACCTTTATTCCATCCCCGCCTACCATATGTCCAAGGAAAGAAACTTCTCCAAACTAAAATTCACACTTTCTGAATTTGGCATACAGCTGCTTCTCCCGTAACCTCTGAAGCACTATCCTCAAATGCTCATCATGTTACTCCTTGCTCTTAGAGTAGATGAGGATATCATCGATGAAAACCACAACAAACTTATCCAAAAACTCGTTCAGAACCAAGTGCATCAAGCACATGAACACTGCTGGTGCATTGGTCAATCCGAGCGGTACCACTGTGAACTCGAAATGACCATACCGTGTGTGGAAGGTAGTCTTCGATATGTCTTTCTCTGCAATTTTGATCTGGTGATACCAAGACCGAAGATTGATCTTGGAAAACACAGTGGCTCCTTGTAGCTGGTCAAACAAGTCATCAATCCTAGGCAGCGGGTAATTGTTCTTAACTGTCACCTTGTTAAGCTGGCGGTAGTCTACACACATCCGCAAGCTACCATCCTTCTTCTTTACAAACAGAACTGGTGCACCCCATGGTGATGTACTGGGTCTGATGAAACCTTTTCTAACAGCTCATCCAACTGCTTCTTCAGCTCCTCGAGCTCTGTTGGTGCCATCCTGTATGGAGCCATCGATATGGGTGTGACTCCTGGCATCAGGTCGATGGTATACTCAACCTCTCTACCGGGTGGTAAACCTGGCAAATCATCTGGGAAAACATCAATGAACTCCTTCACTACTGATATATCTCCCGGGGTAGGATCCCGTGTATCCTCACTTGTGATGTGGTTCAACAAAGCATCTTGATCATGCGACTTCACTCCAAACTCCTGCATAGCAGAGATGCTACACGTCGCAGCGGCTCTCCTAATACCGGTTACCAAAACTTGTCGTCCACCATCGAAAGTCAGCAACACTTTCTTGGTCCGACAGTTCACCAGGGCATTATACCTTAACAACCAATCCATCCTTAGGATTATGTCGAATCCTCCCATGTTCATCACGATCAAACAAGCTAAGAAAACCTCGTCATCATATGAAAGGAGAACATCCTTGCACACTTGTGTTAATCTCACCACTATGCCCGCGGGTAACCTAACCCTCAACGGACGTGCTAAACTCTCTTCCTTACAGCTATGTTGTATAGCAAAACTCTAAGCGATAAAAGAATGTGTGGCACCAGGATCAATCAAAGTATATGCAATACTACCGAAAGCTGTAAAGGTACTTGTAATAACATCAGCATTCTCGGGATCATCCTCAGCCGTGATCACAAATTCCCTCGGAGCGGCTGCACTCTGATTCATGGCTGACTGTGTCCGAGTAGGAGCAGCTCCTCGTCCACGGCCTCGGTCAACTCTGGAACCACTGGGTACGCTGGCCACTGATGCTTGTACAGTTTAAGCAGGAACAACAACTCTAGAACTTCCCAACCTAGGACATGAACTCCGGTAATGCCCAACTTCATTGCACTCAAAGCACCTCACCCTAGTCAGAGGAGGTCTAGGGCGAGTGTCTCCAGATAAAGTCCCTCCAGATTGGCTCCATGAACTCCCACGATTGTTGTTATAGCTGTTGCTCCATCCTCGACCCTGAGATACTGGCGTGGATTGAGTCTGTCCATACCCTGACCTGTTACTGGCGCTCTGGAACCTCTTGTTCTGATTCCCAGCATTCTGTGTAGATTTTCTCTTTCGAACTTCTTCCATCTCTCTCTCGTTCCCCATCCAGAAGACTTCTGCTCGAAGAGCATCTGCAAGCATATCCTGGTAAGTCTCATAAACTTTGCACCCCATAACTGTCTAGATGCAGGATCGCAAACCATCCCAGAAACGCTTGCGTCTGGCCTCTGGTGTGGACACATATTCTGATGTGTAGATGGATAAGCGATCAAACTGGATCTCATAGTCGTTCACCGACTGTCCAATTCGCTATCGCAAACTCAGAAATTCTCGCTTGAGCTGGTCCTGGTATACATCTGTGACAAACTACCTTCTGAACATCTCAGTAAACTGTGTCCAAGGGATGGTGACTGGTTTTTCCATGTCACGTGTTGCCGAATCCCAACAATCCACGGCAACGTTGCGAAACATGGATGCAACATACCTAGCCCACCTATCATCTGTACATCTCAGCTTCAACATCACTCAGTGAGCTTGACGAAGCCATTCGTCAGCTGTCTGTGGGTTAGTAACCCCTGTGAAGGCATCAAGACCTAGCTTAGACAGCTTGGTGTAAACAAGATCCTCAACAGGTCCTTGATTCTCCTGTTCACGAGCTTCCCTGGCCTCCAAACAGGCATCCCTAGTATCCCACCCACGACTGGTTGCAGCTGGTCAACCGATACTTGGTCATCTTCCAAACGCTGCTCAGCATGCTAGTTTCCTCCCACTGGATCCATTCGTACCTATATGAGAAAGTATGCATGCGTGTTATGCCAAGAGAGTGACCAGACTATGCACATATATGAACCAAACAAGCACAATCATCACCCTAAAGACCTACTGCCTGCTCCGCAACCAAAATGAAGCGCCCCGACCTGTATTTACCGTACAGGGTAAACATGTGCCAGAACTGTTCTTATTACAGTAGCAAACAATACATACAATATAAAATGCAGTACAAAGGAATCCCAAATACAACATCCGTCACCCGATCCCGGGAACCATTATTCAAACCATAACACTCTCAAGCTCAACATAAAACTTATGATATAGCACAGAAGTAAAACAGCAACACAGCAACATATAGAATTCAGCAGCGGAAGTCTTAGAATGAGATGCAACGGAGGTATGGATCCGGGGTTTGGTGGAGTAGAAACAGCAGCTGGCCGAATCACGTACCTGTACTACGAGCAACTCATCCTATGGGATGAAACCCCGCAGGCGAGGGGTGAGTCCGAAGTGCTCACCGATGAAGGATAAACAGTAATATGCAGGCAAACACAATACTTTCGAAGTAAAATACAAGCAAAGATAAAACAGTGAATCAACCAAAACTTAACTGAGCCAAGACCAAAAGAAAGATTATTATTATTACCAATTTTATCTTATGGGCCCCGTCACTGGACAAGCTAGGGTCGTACCTGGTTATTAACATGTTCTAGGTGCTAGATCAAACCAAGAGAGCCCAGGGATCGACATCCCAAATATAGATCCCTAGGATAGACATCCCAAAAATATAATAATCCGGGATAGACATCCCAAGCATAGACATGCTTATCACGAGTAACCCAGATCATAGCCACCACAAAACAGTCTCTAACCATCTAGTCGTACTACTACTTTCCAAGTGACAATAAAGTCGTCACCACAACTTCCAATTATCCAATTATCTCATCATATCAGTTTATCCACAATCAATAAATCAACAACAACAGCAGTAACACCACAATCAAACTCAATTGGCTCAGCAGTTCAATCAAACAATAATTATCAGAGAAACAAATACAGTATTATGTGCAACATATCAAAGGTTATCCATCCTCACCTTAGCCGATTTTCCTACTCCTGAAAGTCCTCAAATTTTCCCGGCTCTGGTTCCTCAAGATACTGCTCGTTATCAGCTCCTATATCAAACAATAATATATGCACACATAATATGATATGCAAATGCCAGACTAATACTGTAAGCCGTAAAATAAATACCGAACCAACTCAGTACTCCCCCGGGTTATTCCCATTATCATCATAATTCGCCGTTTATTTCTAGGTGTCAAAATAATTACCGTATTTATACCCTGGTTATTATTCCGGTATTTAATTCTTTGATTGAAATCTTTTTTTCCAACCCAAATATTCCATAGTAATTATATATATTCCCAAAAATATTTCATAATTTAAATTTTAAATTATAATATATATATTTCCAGATTTTATTTTTATCCTTTTATTATTTTTTTTAAACGGACTGGGCCTGAACAGTGCTGGCCCAACCCACTGCACTGGCCCATCTCAAGCCCCAAGCAGGAGCCCAAGACTAGGCCCAGCGCGCAGCACTCAGCCCATATACTCAGCCCAACAGCCACAGCCCAGCATGCCAAACCCAACCCAAAACCCATATCCATCCAAATCGGTCAACCCGCGACCCACATCCGGGTCATCTTCAACCCAAGGCTCACCTTGCAATCGAGGTGACGCGGCGGCGCGAGCGGCACGGGCGGAGATAGGGGCGCAACGACACGACGGCAAGGAACACGGCGAGAGGCGACGGCCGTTGGCGGTGAGAGGCGCGCGGAAAGGAGAGCGCGGCTGCGGTGGTCGTCGCAAGCAGAGGAGAGGCAACCTCGGGATGGCTCGCTGTGCGTGTGAGGAGGACGGCGACGGCCTGCAGCAACGGCTAGCGAGGCAGGCTTGGCAGAGGGTGACGGCGCGATGCGACTGCAGGTGTGTCGCGTGGAGGCTCACGGCTGCGGCGAGAAGAGGCGGCGAGGCAACGACAACAGGTGGTTGTCGGGTATGGATCTCGCGGCGGCGTTGGTTGCTGCTTGTGGCTCCGGCGGCAGCAGGGGAGAGGAGGAGAGGAGGTGATGGTGGTGCAGGTGGCCGGTGGTGGCGTCGGGTCGCGTGAGGTGGTGTCGGAGGCGTGGTGTGGTTGTTGTTGTGTTTATTATTTTATTTTATTCTTTTCTTTTTTTTTTTCTGGTTTTGTGAGTGAATTGCAGTGGTGGTTTTGTAGGTGAGGCAGCGGATTTGCAGAGGAAAATTGCAGAAGAAAAGATGATGGTGTTGGTGCACTAGAAACTGATGAAGACACGGGAAAAGGAAAGGAAAAAGCTTTTCACAGGTTACACAAGAGAGACACGGGCAGCACAGAAAAGAGGCGGCGGTAGCCTCAATTTTGCACTTACTGTGCAGCATGTGAGGCGTGTCCCGTCTGGACCAAAAAATAACTATAGTACCCCCTTGACTTTATTTCTGGCCCGATAATTCGAGGTTAAACCTGACTTTTCTTAAGATTCCTGGACCCGAAAAATACCAACTCTGGTCCGTAAAATCCGTAGAAAAATTGGGAACGTGGGGTAAGGGTCTGTTTCAGAATCCAATGCATAATTTACCCTGAAATAATTACCCAAGATTAATTTCATAAGGTAAATTACTGTACAAAGCTTTTTACAATCCCGGTAAAAACATAAATTTTACCCGGGCTGTTACAAACACTCTATTGGAACAAATTTTACCAACAAGATAAAGCTTTGAAATCATGCCCTAAACAGAACGGCTCCACATCGGCCTCGGATTCCATCGCCTCCGATAAACCTAGATCAAGGATGAAACATTTGTTGGAAAGGAAATCACTCTCTACCATCACGATGTACCACACTACATTAGGAAAGTAGATCTTAAAACACAAAATACAAAGCATAATCTAACAGATACTAACCCTTTCTTTCTAGGCAAATGAGAGGTCGGCTAGAACTAAAGAAAACACTAATTAAAGGCACATGGGAATAGTGGCGGTGGCTCAGGGGGGTTAAGGGTGGCCATGGCCTTCCCTGGGTTTTTAATTTTTTTATACAAGTCCTATCGTAATATACAATTACCACTTAGATTTTTATTTTTCGCAAATAAGTCCTATCGTGATGTATATTTGGCCCCTTAAATTTTATTTTTTTACATAAACCCTTATTATCAAACACAAAATATTATATTGTCTCCTCTCTAAATCTTATTTTTTTACATAAACCCTTATCATCACACACAAAATATTATATTGGCCCCTCTAAAAATTCTATCTAGCTTCGCCACTGCAAGGGAAACTAAAAAGATGATGAATAATAACTAAGAATTCGAGATGGGAAAGCAAACATATATTTAGAGAGAATTTGTAGTCTTTCCCTCATTTTTTTTTTAAAAAATGGGACTGACATGGAAAAATTGAGAGAGTAAATGTAAATTGTATTATTCCCTTCAATTTGCCATTGATTTGTACATAAGTTGGACTCAATATATATAGAGCCAAAAAATACTGTTATTTACTTTGTGGGTAAGTTTTGGTGGCCCCACTTTTCCTTGATTTAAGGAGCTGTCTTGGCTTCTTGAGCAAGTCGTGCTTGGGAAGCTGAACGCCACGAGGTTCCCGTCTTGAGCTGCCGTGGAGCTTCCTTGGGGGAGCCATAGGGAGGGTACCTCCGAGCTAGTACGGGATGCCCATATTGGGCTTCCACTTTGGACATATATGAGTGTAAGCTGTAAATGAAGATGGACTGGTCATTGTTCGGCCTCTTTCAATTGGACAATCAGGCTTTGTCGAACATGGGCTCAAGCTTATTGGGCTTAGGAGTATATCTAGCCATATCACTTAGCCCCCTAAATGGTTGAACTTGGTACAATTTTGAGCATTTAAGTATCTATGGCCCTTTGAATGTCACCGTATTCATGGAATAGGCTTCAAGGGAGACTGCCTCGTTAAAAACCTTATCAGGAAAAACCCGATGGGATAAAAACCCGATGAAGGAAAAAAGAGTGCAGTGTAAAGAAGGTTTAAAGGGTGTTGTATGGTCTAAAAAAAAAATTGTCAAATGTTGATGTGGGAAGCATATTGGTGAGCTGTGGAGTGCCTTCTCTGACAGGGGGGCCTAACTCGGATGCTGTAATCAGATCCGAGATATATGTACCCTTTTCAGCTATCTGGGCAGGTACCATTTTTGTTCCCTATAAGAGGTATGTATTCTCCCATTGTTTTCTCTCGTGTCAATGTGTTGTCTCCTTACAACCTGTAGATGCCTTACTAAAAGATGGGTATTTTTGCTTGTGAAGGGCCCATTTGAGAGAGGAGCGGCCTTTCGGGTACTAGGGGGCTATCTGACGTCCCTGATTAGGTGATTCTAAGATAGGCATCTGTGAAAACATTGGCCCCTCTGAATGATATTTGGGAAGACATTTCATCATCTTCGGTGGGATTAGAACTTCCTGGTTGAAACCTTTGGGAAGCTTTCCCATTACAAGCCCCCAGTACTTAGGGTGACCGTTTGGGATTCCCGAGCTTCCTAACATTGGATATTGCCATGGGTTTCGAGTGGAAACATGACACAAATCATTCTTCATGATCCTTAAGGAATCAAATGCCTTGTATGAGTTTTTTGTGAGGATTTTTCTTGAAGAGCAGCCATCTCCCACTAAGCGTCTTGCGAGTGGTGGTTGCTTAATATTTGTTTGCATGCTGAGTTTGTGATTTATAGGGAACTTTTCTTGACCCTTGTCTGGAACCTTCGTAGGGTTTTGGTTTTTGAATCATTTTATGGGTGGCCTTCATTGAGCGTCTCATATCCAACGTTTTGGGACCTCCGAAGGGTCTTTATTTTGAACCACTCAATAAGTCATCTTTGTTGGGCACCTTTTGGCCTTTATTTTGGGACCTTCTGTGGCTCCTTGCTTTGAGCCACTCGATGGGTTATCTTTGTCAGGCACCTACTGGCCTTCATTTTGGGACCTCCATGAGGTCTTTGCTTTGAACCTCTCGATGGGTTATCTTAGTTAGGCACATGTTGGCCTTCGTTTTAGGACCTCCATGAGGTCTTTGATTCCAACCACTCGATGGGTTATCTTAGTTAAGCACCTGCTGGCCTTTGTTTTGGGACCTCCATGAGGTCTTTGCTTTGAACCACTTGATGGGTCATCTTTGTTAGGCACCTGCTGGCCTTCATTTTTGAAAATCCCCGTGGCTCCTTGCTTTGAACCACTCGATGGGTTATCTTTTTCAGGCACCTATTGGCCTTCATTTTGGGACGTACATGAGGTCTTTGTCCCTTAATAGGATCTTTATTAGGAACCACTCCACGGGTTATTTACGTTAGGAACCTGCTTCTAGAGAGGAACAGATCGTTGATGATGTGGAGGAGCGTCCGACTGATCTTGCTGCAGAGGGACCGGAGATTCCGGCCAGTGAGGATCAGCCTCAGCTTCTGCGGATGGTGCTGGACCAAATGGGACCTCCGTGGAGCAGGGTGAAGCTTAGTGCCTACTTGGGCCTATCTATCTGTCCTCTCCTTTGTGTTTTGTAACATCATAGATCTTTTCATCAGACTTCCCCAGCCTATTTTTGTATCCTATGATAGGCTAGGATGATTATCTTAGGATTTAATCCTTATGTGTAGGACTGTTGCGTACTCCTGCATAATATGTATTGGGCAATCTTGCCTTTATCTCATGATGGCAACTATCATTGCTTTATTATGCATTTCTATTCCATGCATGATGATATTTGAGAACTCTTTTGTGTGAGTCGAAATGGTAGTAGCACTTGATAGGCTCGACGTAGTTTAGTTGACCCTTCGTTTGGGCGGAACCTCTTACGGGTCGTTCTTTGTCGTTGGGGTACCTCTTGACAATTAAGGCTCCCCGTTGTGTTTAGCATAAGGGGTCGTTTTGCATTTGAAGCATGTTGTTAAGGTAGCTCCCCTGTCTCATTGTTGAGAGGCTTTTTGTCTGCTTGGGGGAATTTTCTTGTGGAGGATTTCTGCTTCCTGCGAGTATCCTCTTTTGGGTTTGTCGCCTTTGTCTCTTGATTAGATGAAGAGGCAGTTTTGTAGGATCTAATGGAGGTCCTGAGGTTGGCAGGTACCCTTCTTCTAGGTTCGTTGCCTTGGTTCCCTTGAAGGGACCAAAAGTATTTCTTGCAGGATCTAATGATGTCCTGGCTTCGTTGGCACCTTTCTTCGAGGTGTTTGTTAATGTTTGCGATCCTTTAGATGCATAGACCTTTCCTTGCCCTTCGATTAGGATGATAGTGAGTTTGCACCTTCTCGCATTTGTAAGTACCCTTTCTGGGTATGGGATCTTGTTTGGAGGATGAACCCCTGCTTGTGCCTTCTGTGTGTGCGAGGTTCCTCTAAGAGATAAACCTCTTTCTTTTGGTGTCCCATTAAGAGGTGGACAGCCTTGGGTGTTCCTAAGAGGATGTCCCGTCTCGCGAGATCCTATTGGGAGATGAACCTCGTGTGTAGGTGCCCCGTTAAGAGATGAACCTCGGGTGTAGGTGCCCCGTTAGGGAATGGGCAGCCTTGGGTGTTCCTTAAAGGATGTCCCATTTGAAGAGGTCCCGTTAAGAGATGAACCTCAGGTGTAGGTGCCCTGTTAGGAGATGGGCAGCCTTGGGTGTTCCTTAAAGGATGTCCCATCTCGTGAGGTCCCGTTAAAAGATGAACCTCAGATGTAGGTGCCTCATTATGAGATGGGCTGCCTTAGGTGTTCCTTAGAGGATGTCCTGTTTGATGAGGTCTCGCTAAGAGATGAACCTCTAGTGTAGGTGCTCTGTTAGGAGATCGGCAGCCTTGGGTGTTCCTTAGAGGATGTCCCATCTCGTGAGGTCCCGTTAAAAGATGAACCTCAGATATAGGTGCCCCATTATGAGATGGGCTGCCTTAGGTGTTCCTTAGAGGATGTCCTATCTCGTGAGGTCCAGTTAAAAGATGAACCTCAGATGTAGGTGCCCCATTATGAGATGGCCTGCCTTAGGTGTTCCTTAGAGGATGTCCTGTTTGATGAGGTCTCGTTAAGAGATGAACCTCAGATGTAGGTGCCCCATTAGGAGATGGGCATCCCATATGACAGTGGTTTGTGAGGAGCCCTGTTGGAAGACGAGCATCCCCTATAGCAGTGGTCTGTGAGGAGCCCCGTTAAGAGATGAGCATCCCCTACGACAGTGGTCGTTGAGATCCAAGCATCAGTAAATGATCTCAGGTCCATCCCATTTAATCAAAGAGGTACAAGATAAAGATATTATGAATTGTGGCGATCTTTTATGCGTCTGTGACTCAACAAAGTCAATGGCACCCTATCCTTAGGATGAGCCATTTTAGGGATAGACTTTGGAGGATATCCATCTATGAGCTTCTTTTGTTGATGACTACGAGCCCCCAGTGAGATTCTACGCTTGGGGTGTTCAATTATTAAGTTGTAGAGCCGCAGGGAAGGTTCTCTTTTAAAAGGTTGCCTATCCTTGGGGGACCGTAGGCTGCTCATTTTTTATTTGTTTGATTGTCACTCTCACTCGAGGGTCTTTTGTGTGATAAAAATCTATTTTTGGTATTTTCTCCACTTGGCATCCCAGAAGCCAGTTTTGGATCAACTTTGGGTTCTTCCAGTGAATCATTGATGGCTAAGAGGGTGAACCATAAAGCCATAACAAGTATGGTTCCCTCAAGGCACCTTTTATGGCGTCTATGCATTGGGCTCCTTCGGCACTCCAATTCGTCGTATCTTTGTAGGTAGGTGCTATCCTGGCAAAGGTGCTCGATCGCCCTCCTCGTGAGTTGGGCGCTGTTGGTCTAGGGAGCCAGAAAAGAGAGTCAGGGAAGTTCTTCGCCCTGTCTCCATCGTGACATCGTTGTCTCGGAATTTGGTATCTTTATTTGCAACATTCCTCGTTGAATTGGGAGGCATGGTCTTGGGACAATTCTCCTTCGCCATGTTGGATATTGAAGAGGTATTGATGTCCCTTTTGGGGAAAACTCCAAATCTGGGACCTCCAAGGATGCATCCTTGTCATCTTTACGAGGGGAGATATGGATCTTGATGGGAGCCTGTCCTACCATCTTTGCGTATCATCATAGAAGATGGGTGCTGCCGCCATACAAAATAGTGCTTCTTAGGTAGTTTGCAACTATGGCATGGTCCAAACGTGAGTGATATCCTTTGAAGGGATTTGAACTCTTCTCAGTTGCATAGTAGGGAATTTCTTCGGGAAGCTCTTTAGCCTCTTGCTCCAAGTCAAGGATGAGAGCATCCCTAGCTTCGGGATCCTACAGGTGAGACTTGGTCGAGCTTCCGCATTGTGTATAAGATTGCTTCAGGTACTGCTTCAAGGTCCCTTCATAGGTTCCGCTTCAAGGTGTACCTCGAGGTACCAACTTCCTTGCAAAAAGGGACTCTTGAAAGTACAGATTCATTTCGATTTTGTATCCTCCTCAAGAGGCCTTTGAAAAGATTAGTCCTTGAACCTGGCAACTTATGCGTAGTATCACAAGTATTTTTTCAAAAGCATCATTAGAAGCACTGTGTAAAAGAGTTGTTGAGTAATCTTGTTGTATGATGAATATACATACTTGCAGATAATCAAGTGATATAATGCCAATAATTATAATCATTGTTATGATTTCTATGTAACTTCATGTTGTATGTGTGACGTAAATGGGAAGGAAACATTTGAACAACCCATGACAATTTTATGGGCGAGTTAGTATCATGTCAGCATATTGAGCAACATTGCTAACAGATAACATGCACAACAAGTAGTACCAAGTAATCACGATGTGACTATGCATTATAATGAATAATCATGAGGTAATTGAACATATCATAATGAGCGTCACGAAACATGGTTACCATTTTTATCTCGTTGCCATGGTGAACTTGCATTTTCGCAATGCATGAGGTGTCAAAACGGCATATCAAGGCATTGTTAATGATAGTAAATTTAGTAGTACTCACGATAAAAGTCATGTAGGCTTGCATCATCAAGTATGTCTTAGCATACACCAAGAAAGCATAAATAGAGCTTAACAAGGCCGCAACGGTAAAAGCCACAAGCCATAACGTTAGGTATGAGAATAACATACTAGTATTGATAACACTATATTAAAAGTAATCAAGTAGCCTTAACTATTATTGCATAGTAAGGGCACGTCTTGCAATTGCCAACAAGAACACAGGAAACATGGAATACTTGGACAATATAACAACAATAATCATGCCACGATTCTTATGTCATATGCGCAATGTAGGATGGGAACCAAAACCTTTTCATGTTTGAATTAATAGCATATGCAAGAGCATGGAATAGTTAGTTCCCCAAGTGGTTGCAAGACATAAAATAATGTAGCATGTAAAATGAATGAACATAATTTGCGTCATCTTGTGAGACTGTTGATGCATGATATTGAAGATGCATGATTAAATTTTTTTCAATTTAAAGCCTATATAGGGTACTTATTTTTTGGAGGATTCGGGTGCACGTTGCTCGTGCATGGAGCTCAAGAAAATTATCCACTGGGTCTACTAAGTTGTTGGACCCCTCGTGAGTGTTGCCCACTTATAATAAGTCAGTAGGTTCCCTTTATTTTTCTGCTTTGCTTTTTGTTTTCTTTTCTTCACGGGTTTTAAAACCCGGTTGCTCAATATACCATCCACCATTGGTTTCAACTTCAGGGGACGGTGAGGGGAGCGCGGCTGCCGGCGGTGATAGGAGAACATGCAACAACCCTCACGAGTAACGCCAGGCACGGTACTAACAGCGGTTTCGGCTTCTTTGTACACGCGTCCCAAGGCTAGTTTCCGAAGATCTCAGGGGGGTGGTGCATCCAGGTGCGGATCTGACCAGATCGAGGCAGGCCCGCTGCGTCCTCATCGTTTCCGACGAGGCGACACCCGCGAATGGTGGCGGTCGCAATCAACGGCTCTATTGTGGAGCTCACCCACTCAGCGTCGGGGCGCGACTTTGAGGGTCCTGACTCCGGCGGTGCGAATCTCCCTTCGGTGACGAGTGGAGATGCTCGTTTCAGCTTGTGAGAGAGGCACCAGGTGCGGCGGTGACTCCGAACCACGACTGGTTGGCTTCGGCGGAGGCGCTTTTGACCAGATCCCATTGGATCTCGTCCAGTCTGACCGGATCCGACCAATTTTGCTGGGAGCCGCACGCGATGGCGGCATCAGTCGAGCTCGTTGGCTCTCGACGGGGCAGATTCCGGTGTATCTCGACCGGCGGCATGATGCCTCAGCTAGCGGGTCTTGCTCAAGCTCGACGGTGACTGGTTGAGAGAGGATCCTCTCTCTTTGTGCTCTCGACGGTGGCCGGTGGGCCGGCCTATGTTATTTTTTTACAGTGTCGAGCAATTTAGCTTCTTGCCCCCATAATTATCTGGAACGGGAGTGGTGACCTGAGTTCGTGCTGAAGGCTCCCAGCTCCGGTGGTTTCATCGTACTGGTGACGAGAATGGGCGGCAGTGGCGTCTCTTTCGGGTGTCCAGAAGTAACGAGCCTGCGACGATCGCCTCTGTAGGAGCGGTATCATTGGGAGGTTCCTCAGTGGCCTCACCGTGGAATTGAGGATCCTCAAAGGTTCCCGGTTCATGGCTCCAGCAACCCGACAGGCCCCTTTTCCCTCAAGGCTCTCACGCATAGTCAAGGCAGGTAGGAACTCTTATCACCCCATGCTACTTGTTGGCCGTTGTGAATAGACCATCCTTGGTCGGAGCTCATGCGGCAATATCACGATCTGGCTAGATTGTTGTCCAACGAGGCTATTCCGGTTAAAGGCACTAGTCCTCAGGCATCGGGGATGATTGCAGCGATCATCAGAACACGACCTGGCCACGGGAAGCATTCGGGTTCCATTTTTATGGCTGGTTCCGGGCAGCTTCGTTGATTTGTATCGTTCCTCTTTGAGATGAGCTTCGTTGATGCTCGGTTGATGCTTGATTTGTTGATAGTTGGTGGTTGATCATCAATGTCCGCATCTGCTTCTGGATCTCCATAAAAAATCAACCAATGTCTGCATCTACATCTGCATCTCCATTAAAAGGATCTCGTGGGGAACCTCTCGGGCTCCCACTGTGGTCGCCAAATGACATGGAAAAATTGAGAGAGTAAATGTAAATTGTATTATTCCCTTCAATTTGCCATTGATTTGTACATAAGTTGGACTCAATATATATAGAGCCAAAAAATACTGTTATTTATTTTGTGGGCAAGTTTTGGTGGCCCCACTTTTCTTTGATTTAAGGAGCTGTCTTGGCTTCTTGAGCAATTCGTGCTTGGGAAGCTGAACGCCACGAGGTTCCCGTCTTGAGCTGCCGTAGAGCTTCCTTGGGGGAGCCATAGGGAGGGTACCTCCGAGCTAGTACGGGATGCCCATATTGGGCTTCCACTTTGGACATATATGAGTGTAAGCTGTAAATGAAGATGGACTGGTCATTGTTCGGCCTCCTTCAATTGGACAATCAGGCTTTACAGAACATGGGCTCAAGCTTATTAAGCTTAGGAGTATATCTGGTCATATCAGGAACACTTGAAAAATAAGTTAAGTGTTAGCCTTTGTTAGCTTCTTAGAGGGTTAAAATTTAAGCAAATTAATAATGCTTACGCATCTTTTTTTTTAGGACAATAATGCTTACGCATCTTCATGAGTCATCATCTCTCTTTTTTTTTTTGGCATTAATTTTTTATGACGATGATGAGAAAAACCCATAAAAGGCGTTTTCGATGCCATGTAATTGTGGGCCTGGTTTGCCTAATCCATATTATCCCACATCATCATCCGCTAAACCCATCGTTATCCAACATCTTTTAAGACCAAATCAAAGGATCCTACACGCACACTCACATCACAATCATTACCCATCATCCATCATAAACCAAAAGAGCCTTTGCTATTCAATTTTTTTTTTAAAAAAAAATCATACCTTAATCAAAGCCAACCAAACCCAGCCCAAAACGTTAATGAAATTATCCAAAATATATCGAGAAAAAAAAAGAAGGACCAGAGGAAGGAAGGGGTCCTACAATAAAGTGACTTCCTTTTTCGTGCATTGCATTTTGTACGTACGGGGCTATCTCAGCCGAAGCTAACACAGGACCCCACAATAATCCCCCATCCTCAATTCAAAACCATCACCACCGTCGATCAAACTTAATCAGACAGTGACAAATCAAAAAGCATAATTGAAAGTACGTATATTATTATTTATTATTATTACAAGACAAGAGAAGTGAAGCTGGACCCCACTGGAAAAAAAACCTCACAGGAAGTGACTTAGTTCACAACTCCCGAGGAGAGTGTCTCTCTCTTTTTTTGTAATAGTGAGAGAACACAAAGAGTGGTGGCACAGTGCGCACCAACCTCCACTGTCCAGGGAGATCACACACACACACACATCTCTACAGATAAACATAACATAACATAACATAACACACCACCATTGTCACACTCTCTCTCTCTCCCTCTCTCTTGTATTTAATCATCTGTGGTAACAGATTATTATAGTTGTAGCTTAACTTGGGGGGTTCCTTCCATCTGGACTAGAAGTAAATGCCTTCTCTTTCTTTATCTCTTCTCGCCTCCCTTTTCCAAGATTGAACAACTACTACTGCTAGTCTGGTACTACTAGCACCACCATTACTTAAACATCCAAAAGACAATCTAACCAGAAAAAAAGAAAAAAAAGAAAGGTGCCCATCATTGATTGTTTTTGTAGCTTCTTCTCCTCTCAATTATAAACCAAGCCCTGATCCGGGCTGCTCCAGATCAATCTCCCACTTGTCATTTCTTCTTCTTTCCCTGAAAAGGTTTCACCTTTGGTGGTGAATCCCAATGGATCCGCCAGGGATGATGAATGACGGGTCGTACAGCTTGGATGAGATCTGCTGGCAGTTCCCCATCAACGGGGGAGGGGGAGGCGGCGGCGGCGGCGGGAGAGGGCAGTTCGGGCAGAGCTTGGGGCACTTCGGTGGTGATTCGACCCGGGATGTTTCGGGTAATGATCATGTGGGTTTGGACCAGAGGGGGATAGTAGGATTAGGAGTAGGAGTAGTAGGGGGGACAACCAGGAAACGGCGTGAAATGGAGGAGGATTTGTCTAAAACCGGTGGTGGTGTCTCTACAAGCAATGCTAATGGTAATGGCAATGGCAACGGAGTGGTATTAGTTCTTTCCTTGTATTGATTGATTCATTGGATTTTCTCTTTATTTTGTTAGCTTTAGCTGCTTGTCATATGTAGTTTGTTTTATGATTTGTATTGTTGTGGAATTTGATTGATATAGGATGCAGGCTGTGATGGGAAGAGGCTTAAAAGTAGAGATGGGAATCATGATCCTAAAGCTGCCGGTGCCGAAGCAGAACCTGGCTCAGAGAAGCCTTTGGAACAAAATGCTTCTAAACCACCCCCAGACCCACCTAAGCAAGATTATATCCATGTTCGGGCTAGAAGGGGCCAAGCTACTGATAGCCACAGTCTAGCTGAAAGAGTAATTTTCTTCTTCTTCTTTTCCTTCAATGTTTGAGTAGACCATCTAAGCATCTAGTAACAAAGATTTGATGAAGAGTGCTTCCCATCTAGGGAGCTAATTCAATGCTTCCTTTTAAAATATTGCGTGTATCTATTGTTTTGTTGCGGTGTTGCCATATAGTTGTAGTTTAAATCTGTCAAATTAGTTTTCCTGATGAGAACTGTTGTGGATGTGGACAGGCTAGGAGAGAAAAGATTAGTGAAAGGATGAAAATTCTTCAGGATCTAGTCCCCGGTTGCAATAAGGTATGGTGTGCAGATTCTTGTATAATTTACATTAGCTTTAATTCTCAACAAACACCAGGTATTTTTACAAAACCAAATAAAATAAGAGGCTGTTGCTATTAATAAGAAAGCTAACAAATTTATGATATAGTCCATGACACTGTTCTATTCCGCAAGAGTGCTCAAGCTCGCTATTCGTATTAATCGTATTATGTTTCTGTTGTTTATAGCTCGGCTTTTGCCACTATAATATGTTTTTCTGATGTAGGTTATCGGCAAGGCACTAGTCCTTGATGAGATTATCAATTACATCCAATCATTACAGCGCCAAGTTGAGGTATAACTCTATGGATCAAGTTGACAAGTTGCGATCTAGAATTTTCTTTTCTTTTCCCTTCTTGTTCTGGATTTGCAATTAACTACTGGGAACTGCAGTTCCTGTCAATGAAGCTTGAAGCAGTGAATACAAGGATGACCCCTGGAATCGAAGTCTTTCCTCCTAAAGATGTTAGTTCTACCCTTTCTGTTTTTTTTTTTTTTTCTTCTTAATTTGCTTTAGATTGTGATTCTTACACATGATTGTCCTATACCACTAGTGAACTGCCTTGTGAGCATTTTAAGTCCTGATTTATAGGCACTCTTTATTGAAAGTTTGTGATGTGAGTTAGAAGGAAGAGGGCATCTAAAAGATGCTTACATGCTCTTTGCAATCACTCCATTTTTTGGCATATATCCACCTTTGATTTGGTGGTGGGGGAGGGGGTTTTGTTGGGAGGAGGGAACTAGAGATAAATATTTTGGGATGAATTTTAGTTGAAAAAGCTAGTCCAAGGGATCCATTTTTGCTACATGCACATCTATGCATGTCATGTTGCAGTTCCGTTTAATTTTTTATGAATATGTTGGTCAATATTTGCACACACCAATTAATAGTTTCTGGTTAATGGTCCTATTCTGCCACAACACTTAGAAAATGCGATTCTACGAAACAATGTATGATGTGCCTAGTTTTGCATTTTCTATAAATTGGAGATGATACTTTCATGGGGTTAGTTGTCTCAGCTCAGCTCAAAAGATGAAAGATAAAAGGGAGGAAGGGAGGGGCATGTTAATTATGTTCTCTTCCTTGCAAATTAGACTCTTACAAAAATTAACTTTTGCATTTCAGTTTGGCCAACAAACTTTTGATACTGCTGGTATGGCATTTGGTTCACAAGCAACTAGGGAATACAGTCGTGGTACATCTCCGGAGTGGTTGCACATGCAGATTGGTGGTGGTTTTGAACGGACATCATAATCTAGAAAATGCTCATGAATTATGACTGAGAGCATTATATGGCAATGCTTCTTCCTTCATTGAATACCGTACGATACATCTCATCATGCTGAATCATAGATACCATCTTATTTCCACATGGGTCATGGAGCTGGGATTGCTGTCTATAGACTGCTAAGTTACCATATTGGAACATCTCCATTCTTTTGCGCTGGAAATCGATTCTTTCACTCCCGTAAATCCTTAGCAGGCTTCGTGTTCTTCTATTTACTAATACAGGAACTCAGTGGCGTAAGTTTGTGTATTGAATATGTAAAAGAAAGTTGCTTATTCACGTTGATAATGCTACATTGTATAAACCTTGGGTTTGACATTTTGGCTTGCGAAGAGCTGAAGCTTGTTCAATAAAAAAGGGATAGTTAATGATGTGTATCTTCAGAATCAGAAGTTGCAAGTTTCCGTTCAGAAAACGAAGTTGCATGTCGGCTTTATGTGCTTACAGTGTGCGTCTGCTTTTCCTTTTAACATTGCATAGTTGATGTTAGCATTATCTGTCTCCATCTCTCTATATCTCAGGATGACCATTCTGGATTTCTCAAACTCAACTTAAAGTCGTTTGGTCTTGAATCAAAGGTTACCTTGATGTTAAATTAATAATGCAGGAAAAGAGAATGGATAAACATCTCGACAGGGTTTCAATGCGCTTGATTAGCTTCATTACTGCAACAGAAATGATGTCGGAGGCGAGAATGCATGATTGAATTGGCTATTTTTCTTCCTCATTTTTTATCCCCTTTTGAGGGATTAAGGTCAAAAATCGATATCATTGCAGAAATCAGGAAATACTCCTGGTACCGATGACTTAACTGGATACAAAATTGACGGGTGAGCTGATTTGTTTCCAACACAATATGTAGATGTAAGGACACCATATAATCCTTAAAACCATTGATGGCAATGTTCTCTTTTGAACATAGCCATAAAGAAAACATGCATGGTCGTTGCAGATATGCTAATTTGGGTTCGACCCCCAACACATACAAGGTAGAATGGCTTTAGGGATTTAATGATAGAATAATAAGATCAGGCGTGAAGTGGTCAAACAAAAAAAACGTTTTCTTTTGAAGAAAGGGTGTTGCAGCAGAAATGGATGCACGTGAGAGTCCGGTCTGCAGCAGAATCAAATTGCATAGTTGTACTTGTACAGAAGAAAGAGCAAGAGAAAAAGAGATGGTATAAGGATTCCCACTCTAGAAAGGGTAGAGAGCAAACCACATCACTAAAGCAAACTCCAATGAACTTGATCCTCTGTAGAAGAATTAGGATTTTAGGAAACCCCTACTCCTGTCCAAGTGTTTCCTGAGCAGAAGCTAGATTAGCAAGAATAGGCCTCATCCCACCACCAGAAAAGGTTTTTTCCCTGCCATACCCAACTCTATGTTTAATGACCCACTTTGGCTTAGTGGCTGTTAGGCAGAGTTTTCCTTGCAAAATCCGAGAAGCTTCCATAAGAATATGAGTCCAAAGACAATTACCTGCTCCTTTTTTTTTAACAGAATATTGACATAAGAAAGGGAGATCTGTTAGTGTTTGTGCTACTAGTCCTTTTGGTTAGCAAATCTAGGAACCTTGAAGAGTTTTGTGAAACTACATCAACAATCAAATATAACTATATATATATATATATATATATATATATAACAAAAAAAAATCACTATACATATAAATGGTTTCAGCCGTATGAACTGATAATGACATGTCATTAGCTTGCAGTCTTGAGCTTCCTAGTTACACATTTCTGTTCGTATTTAATAAAGGGAAGCCTTAACAAAAATTACCAATTCTGACCAGGTGGCGTTCTTAAGAGAGCACTAGCTAAATTTGATATTGTGCTCCCACTGGCTATGCACTACCGTATGAGCTTCCACCCTGGTGAAAAGTATCCCCAGTCGATTGAAAGTAGGAAATTGCTGCCCATACCACGCGTAGGAGCAGGATTGCCACGAACACACTGCTTCCAATGGTGCAAACCACCTGTAATCAGCATTCAGCAACATACCAGTAATTATTAGGTGGTTTCTCTTCTACAGTCAGGCATTTAAGGACCAGTCACATCATTTTTACTGTAATATGATCATTTTGGCATCTGAGAAGCTTCTTAGGGAAATTTCTTAATGTAAGCCACCCCATGAAGATTGTTAACTTGTATAGTCTATTCTTTAATGGCGAGTAAAAACAAGCCACTACGTGCTTTAAGCACACATAAAGACTTAAAAGAAACTCTAGACCAAAATTACCCTTAGATAAGCTCAAGCTCCTAATGTTCAAACCTACAAATTGCATTTTTCATTAAGGAGGAATGAGTAATATAATAGATTTTGTGTAGTTTAAAGAAAGGGATGCCTTTCCCCATTTCCTTAACTTCTTTTTTGCATCATGAATAGCTTAAGAGGACATTGTGCAACTCCGAGTATTATTGGATGACTGTATGTTTTTGCATATGCATGCACACATGCTTTCCCTAGCGATACCTACAACTGCTGTAGTGGTACCTGAAGAAGTGCTTTGACGATAGAAAGTGCGGCCAATAGCAGAATTCCGTCAACTGCAAAGGACACCTGAATTTTCAAAGGGATGAAAAGCAATTAGAAATGGGGTTAATGAAATGCAGAGCTCAGTAGCTGCTCAAAAAGCTTAAGAGGATAAAGAATGGCGTCAGTTCCTTAATCTAGTGAAGCAGTAGTATTCCCAGGATTGAGGAACTTATAGCACTAACACCCTGCAGTTTTTCTCTGCTTCGTGCTGCAACAATCAGGTTTAGATGTCTAGACATACAGCAAAGCAGTTCAAGAGGTTGATTATAGATGTGAAAGAAAGGCTATAAGATGATTTAAGTCCAGTCTTTGTTTAGAAAAATTATGTGGTTTTTCTGTTCAGAAAGAAAAGTCATTATGTGGGTTTAACGAGGCTATTAATTTATCTTTTGTCATCATATACCATAACACCAAAATCAGAGCTTTTCAGAACAAGAAAAATTTTGTTGTCAGTAAGGCTACCAATTTAAAGCGGGAAGCCATCCTGCAGGTTTTGTAATGCAATTTAGAAGCCTCAAGCACGCTATTTCCATCTCTTATGAAGCTGGCATTTTTATTTTTTTTTTTCAATTGGCTTTACATTTCTTTGTGTTTGAACCCATTTGTCCATATAATACGCAATTCCAGGACTTAGACCATTATTATGAGACTAGTAAGCTGGAGAAAGCATTGTCGATTGAATTAGAAAAACTGATTGGTTATGAAGGGCATAAATAAGCTAAAAATACAATGTAACTACTCACAATTACCAATCTTCATCATCAAAGCACACAAACTACATTAAAAGAAAAACAATTCATCCACGCTGGGGGTGGGTGGGTGCACAGAGAAGGTAATTAAGAAGGGAAAGATTAGCATAAATACCAACTGGGGTGATATAGCAGCAGGCAACATAGAGCGAGTGGCTTTCTTGGCACGCTTGGATAGTTTCTTGAACATGCTGTGCAAGAATCTGACAAGCAGATCCAAGCTGCTCTCAGCGTCGTCATCATCCTCGTCACTGTCGTCCAGGATCACCTCACTGTCGTCAAAGAAAGATTCGCCAATCTCCTCCTCGGCCTCCACACCCGAAGCGGAGCCATCCAACTGAGACACCAGACCAAAAACCTACCAACTCATACATCGATCATCGTCTAAGAAAGAACATATATATGGGAAATGAAGGAAAGAAACAGAGTTGTTGTTGTTGTTGTTGTTGTTGTTGTTGTTAATTAAGAGAGGAGGAAACAGGGACCGAACTTACCCGGGAATGGGAAATGATGGTGGAGAGAGGAGGAGTCTTGAGGAGAGGAATATTAATGTGGTGATGTTGGCGAGGAGTAGAAGGGAATGAGAGATTACGGTGGTGAAGTAGAAGAAGAAGGTTGGTGGTGTTGGTGGGATGGGGAGTCACCACCCCCACCCCCACTGGTGCTGCTGCCCTTGTTGCCATTTTGAGAGAATGCTTGAATTTCGGTTTCTTAAAAAGTCACTCATCGTATCTATAATAATATAATCTAATCCATCTTATCCGATCAAAAAAAGTTTTAACAGAAATGAGCGGGAGAGACGACTGACGAGTGGTCGTAAGTAATAAACCAATTGTTATCCTAATTTAAACAACTTCTTACCAAAGAAACGTCGTCGTATCTCTAATAATAATAATTTTCTATCTACTATAGTTTTATTCCTTGTTGGTGGATTAGTGTTGTTACTTTTTCTATTCCAATCTAATCTAAATACTGTCCCAAAATAAGTTGTCAGCAGCAGCATCAGTGTAAATTCTGTATTGAGGAAGAAAAAAAATATATATGGAGTGTTACAAAGAAGAAAAATATGATGAAGGACTCTTTATTTTTTGGGTAAGTTTGTCTTAAGCAAGAAGATTTATTATGTTCTAATGTGTTGTGGGATAACTAATGCAAATTAAATGCTCCTTATCAAATGTTCATGAGCACCCCTTACCACCACCCTTGAAGAATTTAGAGGCTTAATGAATAATCTTCATTAAAAAAAATAATGACCAATCAATTAGCATTGGTTGCAGTGGTAAAGCGTATTACATTCTCCTTAAACTCCCCAGGTTTCGAATCCACTTTAGTTGTCAGACTAGAATAAAACAAGGAAGTATAATGATTTTTAATTCGATTCTACTAAGTAGATAGAAAATATTGAAAGGCAAGGAATGCATAACTAAATATAGTTTTTCTTCTTTCATAAGAATATCTATGTACAATTGACATTAGATTTTTTTTTTTTTTAATGCTAGAAGAGTACACTAGACGATTATTGAACTAATTTTTTCTTAGTGTTTAATGCATCACCCTTATGAAGTAGAAATCACTACCAAGTAATCATAATTTCAATTTCATTGTCGAATTGAAAAACAAATGAATTTGAATAGTTTCTAGGATTCCGGTAGGAAAAAAAAACAATTAGTAAAATTCCCGATTAGTTTCTAGGATTCCGAAATTTTAAAGTAGGAAAGACAAATTATGCCAAACCAATGATTTAGAAGTCGGAAAAGTACGGATTGATGAAAATTTTGAGCCAAAATATGAATAATAACTTGAAATTGTAATTTGTGATCATGTTTGGAATCGTGGGATCTATTTTATTCTACAGGCTTCATGTGGTACTTCCCACAAGATATTTTGCTACTACTAGTAGTAATTGTTTAGAATAAACTGCAATTAAACTCTTAACAAAATCGATGGTAAAAAAGTTTTTCTTACCCCTACACTTTTTTGTTTTCGCATTTGTTGTCCCTCTTCCTTTTTTTCACTCTTTATGTCCCTCAACTCTTGAATTACCGGGCCACCATGTCCTTTTAACCCTCAGCAGCCAGTTGGGAGCTGTGGCGCTGACACGTGTCTGTGGGGCCCATGCTTCCCATTTTCTTTTTTTTCCAGCCGGTTTTTTTCCCAATTTTTAATTTCCAAAATCTATTTTCAATTAAAAAAAAGATTTTCCAAATATTAAAAAAATTGATGGATGAAGTGGGGCCTTGCACGCTGAGAAGGTTTATTTCCCAAATCCAGAACGAAGTCGTTTCCTTTTAAAAAATTACACCATAGCACGTGTATGTGGGAACTGCTTCATCTCTTCAACACAAAAGAAAAAGTCGCCACCGTCTTGCTCTCACTGGAGCTTTCAACCAGTGGTTCAAGCACAAAACTTAGTCGGCCAGAAGTTGGAACGATTCTTACGTGGCACCATTCAACCCAATCCCCAAACAACATCATCTCAACCTTCGACTAAAAAAAAAATCCACACAAATAAAAATCATGAACGGCCGCCACGCCATGGTGAGTGACCTCGCGGCAGCAGCAAAGCTTGAGGAGGGTGAAGATCTCCTCTAAGAGTCCATCCTCTACCACAATTTACTCTCCTCTCTCTCTCTCTCGCGGTCTCTCTCTCATCTATCTCCTCTCGCTTTCTCACAAGGTTTCTCGAACCCAAAGTTCCAGCTGTCGCCGTCGCCTCCTCCTCCTACATCTGTAGCAAGTGACGACTACCAGCTGGAGGTGCAGGGCGAGGATGACTCCCTCCTTGCTTCCTCCGTCTAATTGGGCTATGATGCAAGAATTCCTTTTGGAGAATCCGGCCAGGAGACCCACGGCGAGCCAATTGTTAGGCTACCACGGTGTGGATTCGTGGTGGGTATTGTTGGGATTCGAACGCCTGTACATGAATTGTGGCGGTGATGGTGCGGGTAAATCGCTGGCAAGTCGAGGGTGCGGGTAAATCGCATCGGCTGTCTCTTTTCCTCTCCTCCCTCTCGACTCTTCCCTTCCCTTTTCTTTTTCTTTCTGTTGTTATACTTGGTTGCAGTTAGATGTGTGTTATTTCGATTTTGTTGCTGGGCTCGTATTGATGGATGGATATTAATGGCAGATGCATGTACGGATTGTGGTGATGGTGGTTGTTTTGATATTCTGTTTATTGGAATATTTTTGCTATGGTTGTGTGGAGCAACGGTGAAGGGAGGAGAGGGACGGGGAAGGGAGGAGTAGATCGGCGGTCAGTGTTTTTGGCAATGATTCGAGGAGGACGATGGCGGAAGTCTGATTGTGGGTGGTGTTGGTCAAAGCGCGGGTCCGCTTCTCTTTATTATTAAACCAATTAAATTTAAGCTAAAAAGAATTTTTAGAAAATAAAAATCCGGGATGAAAAAAGGAGGAGAAACCAAAAATAATAGCAGCTGTTGTGGGCCCCACAAGCACGTGTCTGCACCACAGCTCCCAACCGACTGCTGGGGTCAAAAGGACATGGTGGCCCCGTAATTCAAGAGTTGAGGGACATAATGAGTGAAAAAAAAGGAAGAGGAACAACAAATGCGAAAACAAAAAAGTGAAGGGACAAGAAAAACTTTTTTACCGGAGTCGCAACTTCCAGGCTAGGCAAATTGCAACCCAATCCATTTTAACTTTTTAAAGCCCGCAAATATATTTTGACTCTTTTTTTGTCCATAGAACGTATTTGATAACACAAGGAAACTCAAATGTGAAAACACATAAATATGCCATAACCACATAAACGAAAAAAAAGAGTTTGCATATAAATTCCAGGACATTCTTTTAATTTCCTGGAGAGGGGGGCTAGTATGTTATTAACAGCTAAAGTGGGTACAACAGCATTTGCCAGATTGCAACAAATTGAGTCTTTTAAGAAATCCCAGAAAGACACCCAAGTCCATCGACCAAATTGTTTCAATACCTAAAATCTAGCTTTCTCTTTTTCTGCCCAGCTTTCTATGAAAGAATTCTATAATTTAATGAAAGCACATCTAAGAAAGAACATTCTAAATACAGAATCTGACCACCAAAAGCAGAAGGCAAAGCCACAAGAAACGTTCCAGAGAGAAACCAGCCGACAAATTGTTGAGAAGCCACTAAAATCTTGACATTCCCCTCCAGTAATGCCAAAATGCACCCCCTGCGAACAGTAAATCTCTACAAATAGCCACTTCTCAAAAATAAGAAATAGAGATCCACTTGGGATGCTATTTACAGCTGCAGAAAGCGAGGTGTGGAAGTTCAGAATCCCAACATGGCGCTCACACTTGGATATATATCCCATAAGAGCATCTAAGCCTCCGACGTGCATACCCACATTTGACCATCATTTCCCATCGTCTAAAAGCATCCAAATGAGTTACTGTTGTCATGGCATCTGATATCTGAGAGTGAGGCAGATAAAAATAAAGTGAAAATACAATCCATATAGAAGCTAAGGATTGAAAAGTTTGCATTAATTCCAGTCAGCCAAGGAAATTTCAACCAAGGCTACCAACAGAAACCACAGAAAATCAGCACATATAGAACTTGGTTGAGGGGATAGACTTTCAGACCCAATTAGCGAGTTACAAAAATCAAAATGTGACCACTAATTCAAACTACTAGGCAGAAATCAGCAATTGCATCTGCATGACGATAAGAAATTACAGGCATGGGAATCATGATACTTTTGAAGGACAGTATTAATATCACATGTGAAATGAAATAATCAAGCTGGTACATAAGCTACAAAAATTCTTACCAAAAATCTTCAACTACCCATGGCATAATAATGTGGAGCCAGCTCACTCAACCATAGATACTCTATTCTGGTAACACTGCGAATATATTTCTGGTTGGTTTGGACAAGTTCATTGAAAATTACACACTCTGCCTTTGACCGGTGCAACACAGAAGTAGGATGGATCTGCACTACCTGACCACTTGCCAAGGCTCTGCCAGTTAAAAACACAATCATAAGAGCTCTGAACATAGTAAAAGAAGATATACAAACCAAAAAAAACAGAACCAGAGAGGATCCCAAGAGAAAGCTGAACGCGATGACCAACCAGCTCAACCGCTTTAAGAGGTAGAATAGCCATAAAACCTCATAGATGTGTCAAAAAAAACATACCTGTATGTTCCCTCAGGCTGCTTCAAAGCAGCATTAAGGAAAAAAGAAGCTGCAAGGCATCTGCGGAACTGAAGGGTGTCATCTCCACAAGAAGAAATAGGAAGGCCCATTTGTTCAACATGTCCTCGAATTTGACTGCAAAGATAATAATTGTTTGGATTTAAGAATGCAAAAGAAATTAAGTTTAACAGAAGATTAAATGCCAGGGATATCTTTAAGCTTTTAATCAACACAGATGAGATCAATTGTGTTCTAATACCGCAAGGGGAGTACGAAGCCAACAAAACAAAGGCAGCTGTCCATACCTGTGAATATCGCGAGCATGCCTCAGGGAACGACCATTGATGAAATTATCTTTGCACCATTTCCTAAAATTTTTTTCATTTTTTCCCTTGATATTCTTTTCATTTCTCTCCTCACTATCCTCCATCTTTCTCTTTTCCAACAGTTCATCTGCTGCTCGGTATACATTAATTAAGGTGCTGTGGTCACCATCTGGGCTTAGAAAAGACTTTTGGGCAGATTTTGCCTAGCCAAGAGGGTTGAAATTTAGTTACACTTCAACCAAAAGTATAATCAAAGTTGGGAAAAAAATGACCACCAAAAAGTTGGAAAAGAAAGACAGGATTTTGACATGCACCACAGAAATGTTAGCAAGAGTAAAAGGCTGCACAAGCTCTACTTGCAACAGGAAAAGACACCACTAGTATTATTAGAAACATCGAACCAACAAAAAAAAAGATCCAATGATCTAGCTTTCCATTTTGAAACTACCTCAAACCTGAATTATTTTCAGATCCCAAACCCCCAACTGCCATAAATTCCAAAATGGTAACTATTACTCTTATTTATTTCTTTATCACCTAGACATTTAGATATAAAATAAATGTGAAAGGATAATTGAATAAAATACTGTATTATCATTATGCAGGAGAGAATTTTTGCAACATACTAGTCATCTTAAAAATGGTTTTAATACCTCATCTGACTTGTCACGAGGGTTGTAAAAGATAGATTCTGCTGAGAGCATAGCAACAGTTATCAGCATTTCTTCCAAACAACTGAGCTGACTAGCAAGGATTAGAGCTTTGGAATAAACAGGGTCTAAGGGAAGCCGAGACATCTGATGCCCTACAGGATCCGACAATTTACAGTCATCTGTCAAAGCACCCAGCAGGAACAAGTGCTCCAATGATTTGATGATAGCTGCCCTGTTCAGTTTTTTTTTTTTTCCAAAATAAAAAAGTATCCGATTAATGTAAAATATGTAGCCAACTGCGAATCAATGAGATTAAAGTTTAAGTTAACAGCGTAATAACATGCTAAACCAAAAGAAGATTCACCTAGATGGCTTTTCCATGAAATCAAAACCAATAATATCATCAACACCCAAAGCCTTGAGCTGCAAAATGACATTAGACAGGTTGCACCGTTTGATCTCTGGTTCTGTTGAGTCTTCAAGCCTGTCAAATTCACGCTCTGGGTAGAGACGAAAGCACTTCCCAGGCCCTTCGCGTCCTGCACGACCACTGAGAAATCAACAATAATTATTGATTTTTGGGTTCTAAGTGCGACTCTACTTCTATATATAGTTCCCATTAAAAGTAGGATCACAATTCTATTGTTCCTAAGGTAAGATAACGGACAAGAAAAATGAATAAAACAACTCCTTGTTTGGTACAAATATCTTCAGAAGAAAGAAAGCATACAAAAGCTATCTCTTGCTGACTAATAATCAAAGCAAGGAAATAATTTTTTTCCTCCAACCATCCAAATTCACCAGCAAGAGAAATTGTTGTGAATGCATGTACTCAGAGAGTCGAGGGCAGCAAAATTTTACACAGACCAAAACCAAAAGATGCAAAATAACAGTTAGACAATATCATATTGAGAAGATGATGCATCACATTTATAATGACTGATCTTATCAACAGAAGGTCTAATAGCCTATAAAAAACATGCAAAGATGGAAAAATCTATGTTTTGGAATTAACTAGACGAAATCTTCATGAAAATCAATCTGTGAAGTAACTGAATATAAGGTAACTTCCCTTCTCATTTCAACTCAACACAATTCGACACGCCTACCTCCGTTGAAGAGCCTGAGCTTTAGATGTTGGAATGACTTTCAGCGACTCCATCCCTTTGGCTGGATCATAGGAGCGTGCTTTCACGAAACCAGGATCTATGACATACTTGATTCCAGGAATTGTGACTGATGTCTCAGCAATATTTGTTGCCAATATCACCTGGGAAAGTAAATTACAAAAAAAAAAAAAAGAGAGAGAAACAAAGAAAACACAACTGAATGATCACCCAAAAGCCATATCCAAGTTAAAGAATTTGTAAATCCTAAAGAAACAGTAGTACACTGCTTATCAATTGCATGTACACACGTTGTCTCGTCCTGTAGGAATGATATGCATATGGATGTAAGCAATTAAGTCCTAACAGTGTTACCAGTGGATATAAGTCAACTTCAATTTCTGCCAGCAATATTACGAGCATAATATTGTAAACATCTCAAGAATTGATAATACCCATTACGAGATATAGACACTAATTTTATTTTAATTTTTTAGGAAGACACAGACACCAGTTTGGCGCCCATCGATCATGCCAAAATAGAGGCATGTGTATCAAGAAACTACCTTGCGGTGCCCAGCTGGAGCTGGCATGAAGACTCGCATTTGCTGCTCCGATGGAAGAGATGAAAATATAGGGATAGTTAACAACTTTCGGCTACCCTCTGGTAATTGATGAAGTCTCTCCTGTACAGATCTCTCCACACCTTCAATCTCTTCTTGGCCGGTAAGAAATACTAAAATGTCACCAGGGCCCTCCTGCAAGTGAATCTAACAAAAAAGGGATAGAAACATAAGAAGTTGCATGACAAACTTGAACAAGAAGTATGACCTTTGGTGTATCAATTGTGGACCAATTGAAGCATCACAAGTATTATATGAATTTTCCAGGTAAGGTTGTGGCAAAATATCAATTTCTAGAACTGATGCGAAAAGATATTTGAAGTAGAAGAATAGAACTTGAAGGGCTGATACTAGAAAAGAACTCGATACATCGTTTAATATAATGTGGCCATGCTGATGAAAAGTGGTACAGAGCTATGAGAAGCAAGCTGGAGAACATAACAAGATGAACTAGGCAACAACCTGGAATATAGTGATCAACGTTGCATCCAGATAATCAGACTCAGGCTGAAGAGTATAAAGTATGTCCACAGGATGCTGGCGCCCTTCGATGTGAACAGCTTTAGCACCACCAAAGTACTCAGAAAAACCACGTGCATCCAAGCTAGCAGACATGACAATTAACTTTAACGGCGGTAATTTTCTGCCTTGGCACTGCTTCAGGAAGGCGGTGCGGTGCCTGTCATTTTCTTCCTCCATCAGAGTGCTCTTGTTTTGTGTCTTGTTATCAATGTGAGCACGGTCAGTAACAGAGTTAGACCTTGCTTTTAGTACATCTTTGAGCAGGCCAAGCAATACATCCGTGTGCACAGTTCTCTCATGAGCTTCATCAACAATAATGACAGAATACCTAGAAAGATATGGATCCAACAATGCCTCCCTAAGAAAAGATAAAAGCTTTTGTTAAGCGACACAGAAACAACCATTTTGCAGGAATGCAACATTATACATTGCGGAGCTTAAATTGAAAAAGAGCCGTGCAAGTTTGGCCACCTGAGCAGCAACCCGTCAGTCATGTACTTAATCCGGGTAGAGGCGGAAGTCTTATCGTCAAAACGAATGGAATAACCAACCATTTGGCCTAACTCAACACCACATTCTTCAGCCACACGTTTGGCAACGGTGACAGCCGCCACACGCCTAGGTTGGGTGACTCCAATAACTTGTCCGTTAAGACAGAATCCGGCATCAAACAGAAACTGAGGTATTTCTGTGGTAACACAAAACGAAACAAGAAAAAAGAAAATACACACGGTTATCTAAAAGAAAGAAACAACAAAGCATAAAAAGGGCACCAGGAGATACACAAAAAATAAGTAGGGTCAAACTAAGCAAGAGAGGGCTTCTTACGAGTAGTTTTTCCACTTCCGGTTTCGCCAACAATGATGAGAACACCATGCTTTTTAACCTCTTCAATTAGTCGTTGCTTAACTAAACCAAACAAACAAACAATGATAGAAAACGAATTAAGCCCAAAACTTTGAACTGAAACGAGAGAGGTAAAGAAAAAAGAAAAGGTTGAAATTCATATGGATTACCTGGAGCAATGGGGAGACACTCTCTCTGCTTCTTGAGTTTATCTTTCCTGCTGCATTATGAATTCAATTTATTTTAGAAAAAGAAAAATTTGTTAAATTCATTGTCAGGTGGACTAAGTAACAAATTAGTTAGTTTGGTAAAAGAAAATGTAGAGAGAGAGAGAGAGGGGTACGGAGATAGGAGAAAACCTGGCAATGGAATCGGAGTTGCGGGTGTGATTGGAGGAGGGTCGGGGTTGAGCCATCGAAGGCATCTCTCTTCTGCTCTTCACGTCACACTAACCACCTCCCACTCACAAACAATCACTGTCTGTCTCTTGTTAATTAGGTTTCCGGCGGGAATATGAAATAGCTTGAGAAGAGAACCAAGAGGACGTAGGTGAGGAAAATAAAACAAACAGTGAAATCCCATAAACTGGGCTTTGGGCACACAGAAGATGCTCCGACACAAGCGTGCAGGCCGAGAGAGAACGGAGGAGAGAGAGAAAATGAGGGGTTTTATACTTTTATTGCCCATAGGGTTAGGGTTGGTTCCGGCCCAAAACGATGTCGTTTCGGCCTAGGCACGGTCAGCCCATTCCCTAAAACGGCGTAGTAATGGCGAAACTAGGTCAAACCCGTCTTTTACATCCCAATACATTTTACTTCAAAAGAAAATCCTAAGGCCTTTTCAAGTTACCCTTTAAATATGAGATTCTTTAGATTTTATTTATTGTTTGCCTCCTAATTAAATTAATTGTCATTTCAAGCAATAACGAGAACCTCTATAAATACTTAAGGCCTCCTATCCCAAAATCTCACAAATTCTAAAACACCCAAGCAGAAAACCAGTAACACCCTTCTTTTTCTTTGTGTTCAATTGTGGAGTGAAAATTCAAGATGTTTCCATCGCTAGCTCCTTCCAATAGACATATGGTATGGCATTTCAATTCAAAGACGTATTTTATCTAAAATTTTGTCTCTTTTTTTTTTTCCTCCATATTTCTCTCTTTGTTTATCGGTATGATTATCCCCACCTTTAGAGCTGTGGCATGAAAGTCGACACACAGACTCCAGGAAGGTACAAGAACCTGACCAAATTATTGAAGAAAATCAATGGTAGCCTCTTTTTTACAATTGTTCTTAGTATTATATTATTAATTATTATGTTTTGCATTTTGTTTTATTTGGGTTTATTTATTCATATTGATCTCCTGGGATTGTGATTTTTTTTTTGTCAGGGGTCAGTTATAGCATAGATGCTGAAGCAGGAATGGCATATATTACTGGAAGAGTGGATTCAGAGAATCTCCTGAAGAAACTTGCAAAAGTGAAAAAACATGCAGAGCTTTGCTGGGTGGAGACTGGAAATCAGAATTCCATGCATCTTCAAGGGAATAATGGATATCATCATCAGTATTATCCAGCGCCACCTGCCTATCCAGTTAACAATTACTACCTACAAGGACCACAACCATACCCATACTATGGTTATGGGGGTGGTCATTATCGTTATCCAACCTGGGCTTAAACGTTTTGATAGATAGAGAGATTTTTTTCTTTCTTTCTTTTGCCATAGTTTTGTTTTTAAGGTTGATGAGGAGTAGTTTGTGTTTTTTGTGTTTTTTTTTTTGTGGATGATACTCCTTTTGGTTTTTCTTCTAGGAGAACTTTTTATGATTCTACTAGGGAGAGGTACAAATGGATGTGCCTTAAAGTTTTTTCTTGGCCACCATAACATTTATGTATCAATCTAGGCTCATGCTTGCTAAAATCATCATTCTCAATAAAGTTGTCTTTTTATTTCAAATTCTTTTTGCCAATATCATACCCAGCCTAGTATGATTATTATCTTTCAATCTTATACTTACAAGACCAAAAGATCACAAGGTTGGTTAATTATTTGATCTATCAAATTTTGTTCACATATTTGAAGTGAAATCAAGATCGTCTCAATTCATATTGAATACAAAATTTTAAAATTAATAAATCTTGTTTTTATTTTAATTGAACCTGCATAGACTTGAATTTGGTTTAATTTTATTAGTTCTTTATTTTCTATTTGTGTTTTTCTACCATTGAAGGAGGATATAACAAAGTGGACAACCATAACGATGTATTTGTAAAAATTATTACTCTCTAGCTTTGTACTTCTCAAAAGTATATATAGTTTGGGAAAAATATTTTGAAATAATATTTGCTAAGGAATAAAGGCACTGTCTAAATCAATTAATGGCAAAGATAATGGTTTTGTTAATTCAAACTTTTGTTGTTTTCTATACATATTTTGCAAAAATTGAAATAATAATGCAAAGTGTGTTTTACGAATTTAAGATGTGTATACAAATAAAAAGGTGATTACTTCCATGCAACCCCATGTTTTGGGTGTAAGCTTACAAACCTTAAGTGGCAACACATTATTGGATTACTTAGGTATTATCCTTTTATATTTAAAAATTAAGAAAATAATTTTAATATCTTTTAAAAATTAAATAATATTTATGTTTTAATCCCCTAACTTGTAGAAATTATAAAATTTTCTTGTGTAGTTTTATATCCGTTAAAAAAACCTTCCAATCAAGTTCTATTTATCTAAAACATTTAAATTTAAAAGAAAAGACTTCTTGTTATATTAGAATTTCCTTATCCATCCACAAAACCATGATTTGATTACTAGGTCTCCCAATGCTTCATACATTTAAAGCAACTCCTTTTTTTTTGGTTTCCTATCCGGTATCCGGAGCTTTGCCCCGATTAATCCGGACTCGACCCGGGACGCGCACCTAATTATGGTGGGTGAGTCTTCCAATGGGGATTTTCTGCATCCACGAGGGCTCGAACCCGAGACCTCGCTTAAGCAGAACAAGTTGCTTACCACTTGAACCAACCCCACATTGGTTTTAAAGCAACACCTTGAATGTGGAAGAAACCTTAAAACAAAAATAGTACTATAACTACAAATAATTACAAGATCACTTTTAATATTTTTTTGCACATAAATCAATAGTAATATTTATTAGAATGGTAGATTTTCATTGATGGTAAAATCAGGAGATTACATCATTGAGTGCGAACTGCACAATCAACATAGGAAAGCCTTCAAGAAAAAAGTTTCTACTTAGGCAAGTTTTGGCATACTAAAAGCTTCGTGTTCCACTCTGCATGTCATTTGGTATGCATAAACCTGAGCGTAGGTTGGTAACTAAGGATGGAATTTCTATTTGCAGAATCCCCAGTAGTGCTTGTGCATTATTAATCGCATGTATGGCCGCAAAGCTGTAAGATTAGAGAACCACATCAAGGAAACCTGAAGAGGATGCAAAATTGAGACCAAATAGAATGGCCCTTGCTTCTGCACAATCCATAGAAAGTTGAGACGGAAGTTAATCTAAAATTAACCCGGAGAAATTAGCTGAAAACTAAAAGTTTTTTTTTCTCAACATGATTTATTGAAAATTATAAATTAACACTCCTAAAAAAAATTTAGCAGGATATCAGCAATCATATACAATTTATTTTTCTAATTAGGATATAAATAGTACATTAAATTAATAATAAAAGTAGAGAAGATTTCTATATAAAAAAGGAAAAAATAAAAGAAATAGAAATAATAATATAAAATTTAAAATTAAATATGTATCACAAAAAATAAAAGAATAATTAAACAAGTGATTATGAAAAATATAAAAGTTACAAATTAAAAAATGCAAATATTAGGGAATAATTAAATAGAATATGATATATACAAAAATAAAATCTATATAAAAGATGAAAAATATCTAATAAATTAAATAGAAAAACTATCCTTGTAATGCTTTTTAAAACTTAAACTAATATTAAAAGAGGAAGAAACAAAAAAATAAAAATTATTATAAAATTTTAAAAAATATTTCATGTTTTTTCAAAAAAATTACAAAAAAGAATATAAACTCCATAGAATGAAGGTAAAGCCAATAAATTAAAGATGGAGATATAAGTATGTAGTAAAATAGTATTATATATGATATAATTATTTATGTTATCTTTTTATAAGATATGATTTTTTAAAAGGTTAATGCTGATTTTCTTCTTATAAATCAAAATTTCTTAAATTGTTTACATTTTTCAAAAAAATTATATTAATCTTTTCATTTATATTTCTTCATTTTTTAACCTAGCTTTCTATTTTTATTATTAATTTTGTATACTATTCATATCCTAATTAGAAAAACAAATTATATATGATTGTTGATACCCTGCTAAATCTTTTTTAGGAGTGTTAATTTAAAATCTTCAATAAATCATGTTGAGAAAAGAAAAACTTTTAGTTTTTAGCTAATTTCTCCAGGTTAATTTTAGATTGACTTCCGTCTCAACTTTTCGTAGATTGTTCAGAAGCAAGGGTCATTCTATTTGGTCTCAATTTTGCATCCTCTTCAGGTTTCCTTGATGTGGATTTCTAATCTGGCAGCTTGGCGGCAATACATGCGATTAATAATGCACAAGCACTAGGGATTATGCAAATAGAAATTCCATCCTTAGTTACCAACCTACGCTCAGTTCGGTTTATGCATACTAAATGAAATGTAGAGTGGAACACGATGCCGTTTAGTATGCCAAAACTTTCCTAAGTAAAAATTTTTTTCTTGAAGACTTTCATATGTCGATTGTGCAGTTCACACCGGTATAGTTAGACCCGAACGGTTGAACCCGGTTAACCGCGACCCGGTTAGTTTTCTGAGTCAATAAGCTTTTTGTTAATTTCCAGTTGAACCCGGGCTTGACCACCTTTTATCCGGGAAAACCGCGACTCGGTAACTCGACCGGGTCAACCTCCGGTCCGATTTTAACTACATTGGTTCACACTCAATGATGTAATCTCCTGATTTTACCATCATTGAAAATCTACCATTTCAATAAATATTACTGTTGATTTATGTAAAAAAATATTAATGGTGATCTTGTAATTATTTGTAAATATAGTAATATTTTTGTTTTAAGGTTTCTTCCACATTCAAGGTGTTGTTTTAAATGTATGAAGCATTGGACAAGATCTGGTAATCAAATAATGGTTTTGTGGATGGATGAGGAAATTTTAATTTAACAAAAAGTTTTTTTTTCAAATTTAAATGTTTTAGATAAATAGAACTTGATTAGAAGGTTTTTTAACAAACATCAGACAAGTAAAACTACAAAAGAAAATTTTATAATTTCTACAAGTAAGGGATTAAAACGTAAATACTATTTAATTTTTTAAAGATATTAAAATTATTTTGTTAATTTTTAAATATAAAAATATAATACCTAAATAATCCAATAATGTGTTGCCACTTAAGGTTTGTAAGCTTACACCCAAAACATGGGGTTGTACAGTAGAAGCCACCAAATAAAAAATGGAATAAATGAATAAAGGAAGATAAAATGTAATAGTGGTAGATTTTTTTAATACAAATTTATCAAAATAAAAATCTTATCAAAGCAATCAAATTTTTTTTATCATATTTTTGATAGAATCTTTAATGTTTAAAACCTAGAAGAGATTGAGTTATAATATAAAATCTTATCACTAGTAAAAAAAAGTAGAATAAATAAAATAATAGATAATTATTTTTTCTCCTAATTTTATCACTAACTTAGCTATTAAATTTTGTTTGTAATTGTCTATTTAATTTATTTTTCAATACAAAACAAAAACTACAAAAATTTCATTACTGCCCATAAAAAAGTCCCTGAAAGAAGCATTTTTCTTCCTCATGAGCTTTATGGATGAATATTAATCAATTGATAAAATTCTAATATCATATAATTCTATTTAAAAATTGCATATGGTTTTCCAAGAATTTAAGAGAATTACTAAAATTTAACATTTATGTCTATTAAAAGGTTGCATAAGTGTTTTCAAGAATTTAAGAGATCTTATCTTTAGAATTGCATATGAATTTCAAGAATTCTTAAATAAAAATGATTTATTTTACAAAGTGGAGACATGGAAATGGATTCTCTTGTTAGCGATAACTATTTATATAAAATTCTTGTTTCTCAACAGCAAATTGTGGGCTTGAGCCCATTTATGTTCAATTTTAATTGTATTTCTGGGTTTGAAGATAGATTGTATCGAAGAAGAGATAATATACTATAATCACACTATAATATAATATTTAAATACCTTAATTAATAAAAAATATAATTTATATGTAAAATAAAATAATTGAAAGAGAAGAATTAGAGGATCAGAATATTCTAAAAATTATCTCTCATTAAAACTAAAAATATTGAC
>JAKUCV010000109.1:0-11027 GCA_028386065.3 Turnera subulata | reverse complement strand
CTATCGACATACATATAACGTTCCATGTAGCGTTCTTATGTGGGTCGGTCCAGTCAACAAGATCCCCATCTTGTACCCGTATGTAGAATTCGTAACTCATACAATCCACAACATACGCTAGCCTTATTTTATTATTACAACCCAACCATAATAATAAACGACTAGGGACCTTTAAGAATATACATATCAAATACATATATACTAGGGTTATATATATACGTGCAAAAGATTATCTCATAATCATATATATAGGCATAACCTCAAATATGTACACATGAATACAATCATCCATAGATTGGCTTTTGGGCATATTACTAACAATAGCATGGTAATTAATTTGGAAAACTTAAATAATAGAAATATTTTGGAAAGTACATACTTATGGAAAATAAAAATGGAAAGAGTATTATCAAAATAAGTATTATACCGGAATAATATCCGGGTATAAATAGGGTATTATTTAGACACTTGAAAATAAATGGTGAATTATGATGATAATGGGAATAACCCGGGGAAGTACCGAGTTGGTCCAGTATTTATTTTACGGCTTATAGTAGTAGTCGGGCATTTGCATATCATCTTATGTGTGCATATATTATTGTTTGATATAGGAGTTGATAACGAGCGGTATCCTGAGGAGCCAGAGCCTGGACATTTCGAGGACTTTCAGAAATAGGAAATTGGCTAAGGTGAGGATAAGTAAATATTTATATACTGCCTGTGGTATCAAGTTGTTGTTTGTTTGCTATGTGTGATAATTGTTGATATGATACTTTGTGGTTGTGAATGGTTGTTGTGAGATGAATTTAGTTGATATTTGTTGCCGTTGATGTTGTTGAATTGTTGCTACTGTTGATGTTATTGATGATGTTAGAAATGTTGGTATAAGTAAGACTATTACTGTTGTTGTTGACTGTGAGAAATATGTAAGTTGAGTACCGGGGGTACTAGCATGGGAAACAGTATGGAATAAGTTTGTATTATCCAGACGAGCAGAGAGGTTGTGAGCCTGCTCGGGATAATGAGATAATTGTAGGATAATAGGAGTTTAGTAACTAGATGAGGGTTAAGAAATAATAAAATGGAAACACTTAGACATCTAGTAAGTCACAGTTAAATGTTGGAACAGCCAGATGGTAGTCTTATTTTTATGGTGCTGGGGGAGAGTGTGCTTGGGGTCTGCTCTGTCTGTGCCAGTTATTACGTGGAGGTACCAGGGCGGGGTCCACGGGCTAGCTAGCTTGACTACCAGGCGACAGCCATCATTTAACTAGTGATAGGGGCCCTGATAATAAAATTGGAGTAGCGTGTCTAGAATCACAAGTGTGTTATTTAAGGTTCGTGAGAACCTTAGTTAATTGTTGATAATGTGACTTGAAAATTTACGGTTGCTTGTATATGTATATTTGCTTATGGATTTTACCCGGTGAGCACCTCGGACTCATCCCTCGCCTGCGTGACCTGGTCACGTAGTTTGATTGTGCGTAGCTCAGGTATGTTCGAGGCAAGCTGTGGCGCACCCTCTGCCAGGCCCGGATCCATCCTGCGTTGCATCATTTTCATATTGTTGTCTATTGTTGTACTATATTAAGACTTCCGCTGCTTGCATTTTATTACTCTGTTACTGTTGCTTGTTGCAATAATGTCTCTGTGCCGGGACAAGTACTGTTATTGTATTATTACTGTTGGCTTGTGATGTTTACCGTTGTGGTTTCTGTAATAAATAATAGGTCACACGTATTTACTGTATATAACGGTAAATACGGATCGGGGCGTTTCATGTGATGTAAATAATATTAATCAAGTACTATGTTAGAAAATTCAAATTCATGCGGGCACTTGGCTGGTAAATCCTATTTTACCAACGTAATGCTTGAATTCAGACTAGAAAAATCAAACCCTCAAGTTTCTTTACGCTGAAACCAACTTCATGTACTGTGGGGCTAGAATAAATGGTATGTTTTAGTTTGTTTAAAACATTTACTCTGTCATCCGTGTAGGAGTATTTTCAAAATGGTCACTGTTTCTCAACAAGGGAAAAAGAGTAAATAATAAGACTCTATCCGTCCATTCATTCTATGGAGAATCTATTATATATATATAGCTGAGCCACATGACACATGTCAATTTATGAAATTGTGAAAAGACATGAGCCTCATGCTTTATTATCTTTAGGATTGAGTTCTATATTTTTCTGTTTCAAAATTTAAGATCTTTAATATTTTCATTCAAATTATCTATTAAATTATCTCTCTTTTTTCTTTGTTATATTCAAACACATCTTCTCTTGTTACTATTTGCAGTTTCTTTATGATTCAAATTATCTTTTTCAGTTTTTTAAAATAGTGATATTGCGAATTTTACTTTTCACTCAAATTATCTTTTTAAAATTTCTTTTTAGAAAATTAGTTATAAGATTTATTATCTTCACTTTATTTTAATGAAGTCCCTCTCTTATAAATATAAATTTGCTCCAATTCAGTTTGTTAAAATCTATCTAGTGTATGCTATCTATCTAGTGTGTGCTAGTGCTGCATTTCCACAATTATTTTTTTACTATATTTTTTGTTTAACTAATAAATTATTTTTATTTGTACACGAAAGTTATTTAATCTATTTTATTTAGATATAGTTATTGTTTAATTTAGGTTTCTTTTGATTTATTTGTGTTCATTTACCTTGTAAAGTAGGTTTTACTATTTCCTTAATTTTTTTAAAAAATAATTTCTATTGCATTTTAACAATAATTTATTGATTTTTTTTTCTACAAATCTATGTAGGAAAATAAATATTAATGTACTGAAAAAACCTATTGGCTCCCGTGTGACACACGGAGTATTGTACTAGTCTATCTATATATATAACACTGTGTTTTGAGGGTTTTTGCCAATTGGCAAAACCTTAGCCACGTTTGATACACTTTACATACACCAATGGTTGTTTTAATTTTTGTTGGCGCAATATAATTATTATTCATCTTGATCCTTATCGTTTTAGATAGTTGTATTTAGTCTTTCCAATTTATAAAAATTTATAAATATATCCCTATTAGTTATAGTTTTGATCATACTATTTTATATTTAAAGTTTATAATACTGATATTTTATCTTTAGTTAAGAATAAATAAATAAAATCTCAAAAAAGAATACTTAAAAAAATTTACAAGTTAGAGTGACTTCATTAAAAAAACTAATATATAATTTTTTTATATAATATGTATAACTATTCAATCAGGTTATTTTAAATGTGTTTAAAATAATTTTTTATTTTTTATAATGCTGAGAAATTATTACTATATTAATGGATTATAACTAGCTAAAAAATTACTTAATAAAGTTATAGCAATTACTAAGAGCTATTCTAAAGATTAGGTAAATAACTGTTACAACAAAATTTTGAAGTATACAATCATTATAGATGAAAATTTTGAGAACCAAAAGTACTTATTATCTGATATTATTTATCAATATCTTAAAAAATTGAACTTAAATTAGTGAAACAAGTACTAACCAAGAGTAAAGTTAAAAAGCAAAGTTAAAATTTTTTTCTTAAATATTAATTTTTAACCATAAAAATTTTGTTGCAGCACCCAAGCAACGCGAGGGCTTTTGCTAGTAACATCGGAAAATATCGAAAAAGAACTTTTAGCATCAACTGTGAAAGAGCTAGGGAAGGGAGGTTTGTTCCAGTGGTCAAGACGACACCAAACATGGTCACTTATTCCCACGAGCAAACCCAGCCGAACCCAGCCGAACCCAGCCGACAGGTGAATAGATAGTCCCAAGTAAATCAAGTCCATTGAGAGGCACAAAAAAAATAGAAAACCCTCCTACGACATTGACATCAGGGAGGAAGAATACAGCAGAAACATTTACAATTCAGGTGTATACCTAAAGCGCCTTTCAAGGATGTAAAACTTTACATACACATGAAGTGCGAGATTGCAACTAGAAACCTAAGTTTCCACCAACACAACGAGATAAAAGTTTACTTCATTCCAATAGCAAAGATCATGAGATATAAGGTAAACAAACGGTAGTTTCCATACTGAACGGAGAGTACCACATGTGTAATCAGTTTCCATTTTTCCTGAAAAGCAAAAGGTTAAATCATCTCCCATTGTAACAGTCAGCACATGGCTATCACATCCAGTGAACTTCCCAAATGAAATTAACTACCAGTAAATGCGAGTTAATCATGCTAACAAGGTTTCATCTCTCCGCTAATACATGTGGAGAAGCATCTCCTAGTGCAGCACTGCAATAGCATATCTCCTAGTTTTATGCCATATCCAAGAAAAGCAACGCTCAGTATGCTGCTCAGTAATTCAGAAGGTTGGTACAACATTCCCCAATTGTTCACCAAAGTAACTAGGGGAACATAACGTAGCCGGTTGAAGACTTGAAGAATTGGCACTGAGGCTCATGTGACCAGAGTTTGTGTAGATGGTCCTAGAAGCTACGTTCCTTAACTTTTAGCTAAACCCTTAAGTATATTGCCTAACATACTACAACTAAAACCAAGATTCTGTCCATTCATCTTGAATTGCTTAAGCACTATTCCAAGTCCTTCAGAATAGAAGGGGTCTTCCATCCATACTATACACGTAAACAAGAGGAATTGAATAAAGGCCAAGTTATAATTTATCTATTAACACTTCGTCAGAATTTCCGCACCGGTTCTAGTAATTAAAATGGTGTGCTCAAACTGTGCAGCAGGGCTGCCATCGGCGGTCAAAGCTGTCCAGTTGTCTGGCCATGTTTTGCACTCGGTGCTTCCCAGTGTAAGAATTGGTTCTGCAGTAACAGTTCAAAATGAATCCTAATGGTTCAGCGCCAGAGACAGAATTGCAACAATTGTGCTCTAAATTCATGATTCTCCTCTCTTTTAACTTCAAATCAATAGAAGAAAAGATAGTAGAAATGCATAGAAACCTAAAAGAAAGGCCATTCAAGTAAAGGTCCGACTTAAAACACGGTCCTTGTCTTAATAATTTTGGATTAAATGATAGCTCACTAATTTACACCGCAGCTTGGGTTCCCAAGAAACGCACTAAAAAATCTATAGCATACTGAATACACAAACACAAATACCCATGCATATATACAGTCATAAAAGGAACCTATCTTCCAAGACAAAAGATGGTAGTTGTCAGGTGAATGTGCGATTAATAATGATATATAAAAGCAAACAAAAGCTTGTAGAGATAACTCTTCAACACAACCAAGAAGAAAATAAACAAACTAACCGATTGTAAACGTTTCTCCTTCAACCATGACACCTGGCATATCATTTCCTGTCCAAGTAAATTTGACAAACAAGTCAGACTGGCATTTGAAGAGAAACAGATGCAATATACCTCATCAGCTCGCCTATAAAGGAAGACAGAGTAAGAGTTCACTCGATTATGTGACTATATAAAGATGACCCATTTGATATTTTACATTCAATTTTTCTTTAATGGTCCTTTTGGCTCATTTCCCAGAAAATCCATGCGATATATACTTATACAGGTATTAAACATAGCAAATACAATGGCCTAAGATATATCTTCCAGAATTAAGAGAAGAATGAAAAAAAAGTGGCCTGATTTTAGAAAAATAAGCCAGACAAGAAAAAAAAACTAGCTGACTTGGATGAATCAGCTTGAGTTCAGGGTTAAGCTTTCAACTAATCTAGTAATAGAAACTCGTCAAGAGTCACTAAAGAGGAGAACAGGGAGATGACTGTTAATTCATTGAAGAATTCAGCTTCCCCAAGTAATTAAAAGCATGTTGCAGTCCTGTGAAACAAGTCATATGAAGCAATTCAAATGTTCATTGAATTGAAAAAGTTAACATTATAATAAACGCAACTCAGAAAAATACTTACGATGATGTAGTATAATTGGTTGAGAATGAAAAACAGTCCCAACTCCATGCCCGACAAAACGATCCACCACACCGTAACCATATTTTTCGGCATGCTCACTGGGACAACAAATCAGTGAATAATAGCATTTTAGCAAAGCATGCCAGCTTGTTTATGCAATTAAACTAGATAACTGAAATACAATGAATAATCTGATTTTTCATTATCATCAGAAAGTTTGCAGTTTTTCGGGGATTTTGACTTTTATGCTCAACCCGTTAGTATGAATAGAAGAGAGTGGCCAATGAAGCACTAATTACTGTATTATGCTGTTACAGGAAAAATTGTTCTTGCTGGATAGTAAGAATGGTTAAAAACTTCAATCCCTAAACCTGTGATGTGTTATCTCTGCTACCAAAGTATGACACGAACAAGTACAGACATATTCATGCCTTGTTATGTAGGATGTGGCAGTTATCAGATTAGAATAAATGAATTAAGTGGCTCCATATCACTATACTCTTCCTTGACAAATATATACTTTATCCAACAGAATATCGTTCTCTCTAAATTCGGCAAATTATAGGCCAAAGATTTTGTCAAATGATACCTAATTCTTTTCCCAATTTTCCTGAAAGTGGCCCCATCTTTGCAAACAGCTATCCCTTTTTCCAAACACTCTTCAGTCACCTGCCACCGGGAGTAAGTCAAAAATCTAGAGCTAAATGTTGAGGAATTAAAGAAGCAAGAAATATTTTTTCACATAACCATGGCCAAAAGCAATGCATAAATTTATATAATCAATTCAAACAATAAGTCACAAGACTGACAAATAACTATGAGCAATATGGTGAGTTGAAAACCTCAAAGGTTGTAAAAATACATTTTCTGTTTCATGTCAACCATTCAAAATTTTACCTTCACGAGACGTTTGGTTGCATCACAAACATTCCCACACAGAAATGTCTTTGATGTATCCCCATGATAACCCTGGCAGGGAAAAGATAGTATATCATACACAGAAATCATCGCATCATTGTTGAACATTGTCTATGGCAGAGCACTATATGCCACTTATATCAGGTGTTCTTGTTTTACACTTCCTCTTATCCGATATTCAATTTGTCATTCCGAATTCATAAAGAATAAAACTTCTCTCAGCAAAAAAAGCCAATCCATTGAATCAAATAAAAGGACAAGCTAAGCTAAAAGTGAACTGATGAACCGGGAACTTACATTTNTGCAGTTGGCGGGAATCTGGTATCCCGTGACACATGCATTCATTGACTGATGTACAAACGCTCTTTGGGAATCCTCCGTAACCAAGAGGTGAAGGATAAGCCCCAGCATCAATGATCATCTGGTGCACAGCTATGTCAATCTCGTTCGTCGTCACGGATGGCTGATCAGATATAAAAACAAGTAAACGAAAGTCGCAAAACATTCAACATCAAAAGGTAGAAAAAGTTTTTAGAAAAAATGAAATATGCATTAGAAGGAAACATTCCAATGACAGAAGCAAGTTCTTATCTTACCCTGACCAACTTCCCCGCATCCTCCAAAACACGAGCAGCAAGCTGGCATGCAGCCCTCATTTTGGCAATGCCTTCAGAGTCATGAAACTGATGCTCGCTCGAAAGCTCCGGCATCACATTTGTACCAACGTAAGGAGGCTTTGGGATGTGATCAGGGACAGGCAGCCTCGGCGACACCCTTCCCCGGCGCAGCGGCGGCCTTTTCTTAAATTGTGTCGAATCTTTAAGCTCACGTTGTCTGTGCAAACCATCAACAAACAGAACCAATGTAAAACAGAAATCAAACAACACAATCATTTCCAACTTCACATAGACATTCTATCAAACACTTCACCTCTTCAATTTCATGGCCTCTTCTAGACCCGAAAGCCTCCTCGCGAAAACGACAAGGGACTTCCTGGAACTGGGCTTTTCACCTGAATTTGAAGCTTGTTTACGTTTTTGCTAGTTGAATTCGACAACAGGGAACGAGGAATAGTGAAACTTACCATGTAGCGTAGGGGAAGAGGAGAGAGGGGTGCCCCTAAAGGGAGTTGACTTTGACCATGAAAATGAAGTGAATTGGAGAGAAGTAGCATGAGAGAGTGAAGCTGCAAGAACCATTCTTTTAGCTACTACTCTCTGCGCCAAAGAGACAGCCTTGAGAGTGAGAAAAAAGAAGATAAAAAGGGAGGGGTTTGATTTTATTTCAATTTTGTTTGAATGGAGGTGGGTTATAGACTCTTTTTGGGTAAGGTGGGCTTTGTTTATGACCTTATGGATTCTGGTATGGATCAACTTGGTGCCTTTTCTAGGATTTTGGGCTTTGAATAAGCCCAAAAGGGGAAGTTTGCTTATAAATTCTAATTCTCTCTATATGCACTACTAGTAAGTTTTCATTTTATCCAACAATGATTTTCTTTTATACTCATCCCAGCCGGGACTAATCACTTTTGAGGTTTAAAAAAATGCAGCACGTCTTACCATTACACCCAAATTTGCATGCAACATAAGAAATAGGATGTTGTTCTTGGATTCAAACTAGCTAATTAGGCGTGAGCATTTATTTTTTGTAAGTCACATCAATAGTTGAGACAATTTTCCATGGAGAATTCCAGATGTCTGTGACCATGGAAATTTGAAATCAAGACGTTGGTTTGATTTTCGGGGCAATAATAGTAGACGGGAATGTTTCTTTTGATATTTCTAAGTTGGGAAATTTTACGAAACAATCAAGAAAAGGCTAGCTAGTGCTTCCTACGAATTTCTGCCAAAACAAGACTTGAGATGCTTGTAAAAGACAAAGATTATACAATTCTCCGTGGATTGCAGAAATTAATTAGTGAAGCATCACTCCATGGAATAAATTAGATACAAGTTGGTTTAAGCACAAAGTCAAATATTGTGCAGTTGTTCTAGAAACGAATTAATATACTATACCTCAAAGTCCACCAGAGGCTTGAAATTTCTCATTCCTTGTCCGCCAGAAAGAGAATTTTTTTGTTAAATTTAACGGTTTGCAGTCAATCATCATGAGCACTTCATCCCGAACCCAAGAAACAAGGAAAAGAAACAAAGAAAAAGAAGTAAAAAAATGACAAAAAGCTGCATACTTGCCAACTCCAAGTCAATTGTGTTTCACAGCATAGACTTCAAAGGGTTTATTGTTTCTCAAGCAATCTTGTAATTGATATCTAATCTGATCATTATATACTAATTAATGAAGCCAATTTGCACAAATAGACTGATCAGAAACATGAGAATGGAAGCAAAGACAACGAGGCACGAGCATTTTTGCAAGAAAATGATGGCATATTTTTGGAACCTGCAAAGAAAAGTTTAGGAAACAACCCAGAATCCTGCAGGATAGAAAACTCTGCGAAACCATCATCAGATCTGCCCAAGTAATAATAAAAAGCTTGGAATCAAATCCAAACCACCAATTAGAATCTTGAATTAAGTAATGGCTACATGTCAATTAAATATCTATTATGATTTGGAGGATGATTTCATGCGAAAGTTCCATCCTTGACTGCAAATATTGTTGACATTACATTGTTGACATTAGCTCATAGCTAGTTTGACATTGATTTTTCATTATAGCAGCCTACGTCAAACCCCCCCCCCCCCCAAGAACCATTTTTTTAATGTAGTACAATCTGATGTAAACCGTGCAACTACGAAGTCCACAGGTTGTATGCGTTTCTCATCTAAGAAAAAAATTAATTAGGTGCAGGAGTAGACTCGCTCGTGATAGAACACAACCCGCAGAATCAGGGAAATGAAGATATTAACGAATTTGCAAACCCAGATAGTTCCATATTAAACAAAAGTTAGGAACATAAAAATCTGGGAACAAGAAACAGTCTTGTTCTGGTTGATACATATGCAGACATTTGATGCAAAAAGAAGCCCTGATTTTTGTCGGCTATGGTCTCATAAGATGTATCAGATACCTGAGTAACAGCAAACTCACATGTTAGGTAAGATGGGGGAGGTGGATTCAGTTCAGAAACTATGTATGAGGAGGAAAGGATTAAGCCATTTCCTGAATTTTCAATGATTATAATCTGTCACCACTTGCAGTTCTGTTGCCTGCAATCAGCTCCTCAACAAGGCACTAACTTGAACATGACGTTAATAATAATGAATTCCTGTATACGCAACAGAAGCATTTCTCATATGTTTCAATGATTTTAAAAGAGGCTCCATCCAGACAACTAGTTAGCAAATCAAAAAAAGTCACTCCAAATTGCTATATGTTTCATTTTTTTCTTTCTTTTTAACTACTAGTTTATTGGTTACTTGCCAGCTTGCGGGGTGTCCTTGTTCTTGGATATCATTGGCCAAGAAGGTTAACTTAACCCCTTGCTTTTCTCTTAACCCAATTGGCTAACTATTTGTCCTGCACTAGTATTGGACATCCCCATCGTTTGTTCCTGTGGGATCTTACATGGCTAAATGTAGGCCAAAAGACTAGTTGTTCTTTGGGAGATTAAAAATGTTTAATTAGTCGGCCAATTAGCAGACCAGCTCTTTTCAACAGAAAGGTGCCTTCTATTCCATACCTACCTACCCTTTTTTTTCATATCTCATGAAGCGTATAGATTGTTGTCGACATAGAGATATTTGAGGACAACAACAACACTAACTAAAAATAAAAAAGCAAGAGAAATATTTACATATAAAGAAAAAAAACACTTGGAAGAAACGCACGAACTGAAAGAAATTGACAGTTATCCATTTCTTCTGATATTTCTTTTTCTTTTCACTGTTTCCTTTTGAATTATGTTGCACCTAAATTCAGCCTTTTTGTTTGTAATATACAATTCACCTTTTTTGCAACTTGCTGCAATTAATTACTACATACACCACCACCACCATCACTACCTTTTACCCTGTCTCTTACCCCTCCTTCCCCTACACTACACCTTCCCCTTCTTAATTAGGATACACAAAATGCCAAAAAAAACAACCAAAAAACCCAAAAAAGAGGAGCCAAATCACGAAATGTTACAAAGCTCCAATTATCCTTTGCTTCTTGCTATACTGATCTAACGAAGACAACATCTCCATTTCCCTGATTCTCTTCCCGTTACACCCACCAGCACCACTCCCCTCCATTGCTCCTCCTCCTCCTCCAGGGACTTTAAAAATGTTGAC
>JAKUCV010000108.1:5457-44591 GCA_028386065.3 Turnera subulata | reverse complement strand
GATAGCGTGCAGTCACCTCCTTCTTTTCCCGGAGTACGGACGTGGACATCCCAGCAGGTAGCCGTGCTTGTTCTCCCGGTTGGATCCATAGTGTCGGCATGCATACTATTTTGTTACTCATATTTTTATTCCATTTATTTCTTCCGCTGCATTGGATTTATATTGAGATGTCACTTTTGATTTTGGATTATTTTATCGGCTGTTGCCGGGATTTACTATTGATGATGTTCGGCAGGATGCCGGGTTTGATTTGAGGCTTGCTAAGCCGGTTGACTAAGTTGTTATGACATCTCTTTTTATTGAGGATTTTGGATAATGTTTTTGATATTGATTTTCGTGTCCCGGGTTTCAAGGGCATTTTGGTAAATTCCTTAAGTTTTGATATTTTATTGTTAAATTGGGACACGGGTGTTTCATAAATGCATGGCCATGCTCGGATTAGGTGATATGGTAATATCACGGGTATCCGTTTTATACAGTTAACTCGGGGATCAAGAAGCATAGATTAAACATATACGAGATTGACATATTCCATGTCTCGTGTTTGATCTTGATAATGGGACGAAAGGACGATGACAGATTCCGAGGCATAGAGAATCAGTACTGATCTTGTCGTTCGGGTAGCAATGATGTGTTGCTGGACGCCGCTCTTTGCTTATAATTGTAAAATGAGATTTTACAATTATTGCCGGATGTTACAAGTGCCTACAGGGTCATACACATAGAACCGATGATTCGAGCAGATGGTTGAACCGTGGTTGGACCATGGTTGGACCGGGTGTGGTTGGACCATAGTTGGACCGGGTTGGACCATGGTTGAACCAGGGTCGTTTTGGGATCAATAATTACATGAATTATTGATCAGACATGCTTAGGTGGAGTGTTATAATCTGATTGAGTGAGTGGGAGACAATAGTGATGAGGGTCATCACTGATAGTCTACCTTGTTGGCCATTTTGCCATTAACTAATGGCATTTTGTGTGAGTGGCTTTGGGGTCTTCTTGATCAGATCATTCCCTCCCTCTCTCACGTTTTTGCTTCAGCATTTTCAGAGAAAAACACACCTCTCTTCTTCTTCTTCTTTGTGAAAGAAAAGAAGAACACCAAAACACCCAAAACACATAGCTTCCGGTTTCTTGTTGCTAGCACATCAGTCCGGGGAGCTCGAGGCTTGATTCGTGTGACGATTCCAAGCCGATCACAGTTCGTGTGGATACCGTAGAGGGGCGAGGCTTTTGTCTGGCTCTAACTGATTCGGCTCTACAGTTGGGTGAAATACCTCAACCGAACAAGGTACGTAAATTTTGTTATACGGTTTATGCATGCTTCACTTGGTTCTTGCTCTGTTTCCCTTGCTTTCGCTGCTTGTTGTGCTTGGTATATGAATGTCATATAGCTTAGGGAAACTTACACAAACATGAGTAGAATCAGATTACTGGCGAAAACCGGGGAAAAAACGCGTTTCTAAGTATGCATGACCGCCATGACCGGCGGTCATCCTATGGATGATAGCCAGGCCGGGCGGTCAAGGGTGGAACACCACCCAGGCCCTGCAGTCATCCCGGGATGACCGCCCGTGCCTACGCGTCTCACCTGTTCTTTTTTTTTCAGTCCCAATTCTCCCCTAATTCCTCCCTGATTGATCCTACCGCGTATTAACCCCTAGACTGCCCAGAATCCTCTGCTTTCTCACGCTTTGGGTTTGTGAGATATATTGCTTGCACTGATGTACAAAGGCTCATCCACTTTATCAACCTTGTTACTGTAGAAAATGGCTACCTGCAAGCCCTCATTGCTCGTAGTTGCAACACCTCCAATAACCCTGTTCAGACCCCTGCAAAATCATCCTTGCCTCCCCCCCTTCATAACCCCATTAACAAGTCATACGCTGAAACCGTGAAAACCCCCACTCCTTCATCCTCAAAAGATCCTAATTCTATCCCTGATAGAGCTAGTATTTCCTTCACAACCCTCCAAAGTGAATTTGAATGGCTCTCCAGATGCGCTTTTGGTGTTCTTTCGGAACCACTGGAGTCGTTCAATCTTGTGCAGTTATTTCACAATCATGGCCACCAAGAAGTAGTAATTAGTGACTTAGGGGGTGACTCTGTTCTCCTCCAATTCCCCACCTCCTCGAACATGAATGATTTCTTAGAATCCAACTTTGATTGGGTCTCAAGCATCTTCGACCTCTTTAGGCCTTGGCAGAAAGGTGATTGTGCAACCAACCGCAAAGTTTGGATTAGAGCAAAATCCATCCCTCTTCACGCCTGGTCCAATGGATTTTTTCATACTTTGGTGTCAAGGTTTGGCTCTCTTATCTCAATTGCACTAATCACGGAAAACAAAAATAGAATGGATTATGCCTTCCTACAGGTTATTACAACTTTGCAAAAACCTATTCTTTGGGATTTCTCAGTTCTCATTGATGGCACCATGCATGAAATCCATGTAGATGAAATCCCCCATCCTCCTATTCATTCGCCTCTTCCCCCATCAAACACTCATATCGTTGATTTTATCTCATTCAACCCTTATAGTCCTTGCAAGATCAATGGCAACAACACACCTAAACCACCTGAAAACCTTGACACCGTCCCTAGCACCCCTACCACCAAACCTTCCCAACCTCAAAATTCGGACCCATTTAATTTATTGGGTATCATTGAGAACACCAACCTGCCTAAAAAAAGCCACGCATGCATGCATTGTGTCTCTTCCCAAAGTGGCTCCCCTGCTTCCCCACGCAAACAAACTTTATCATGCAGTGTTTCAAGTTCAAATTCGGTGATCGGGTCAGCCCTTGCTGTCAATGTGCCCCACTCCTTAAACAATTCCTCCTCTGTCTCCAGCTCATCAATTTTTTCTTCAAGCCCGAAAACCTCTCTCTCCTCATCCTATGGGTCCTCATCAATGTGCCCAGATATTTTTTTCAACAACTCTGCTCCTGCTCCTATCTCGTTAAACTACCCCCAGCCCATTATCACTAGAGCCCACTCTCTTTCAAATATTCCCCACTTTCTGTCAACCCTTCATCCCAAGTCCAATCACTCTCCTCCCATCCTCTCACCTCAAGCCCAATCACCAAACTTAGCCCAAACCCAACTTTGTTCCTACCCCCCTAGCCTGGTACCTTCTCCCTCCCTCAACTCCTCCCTCTCCCCAAATACTCGGTCACAAATTATGCAGGAAAAATTAAACCACGCCCTGAGAACTAAATGAATCACCACAAGAAACAAAAAGAAGAAGACCATTCAAAGCAACAGTGATGACTCCCGTTTTCACAATGATATCGGAGAGACAAATGCTAGAAATACTTTGGCCTGCTCCGATACCCCAAACTCAGTATCATTCTGCAGACCTGAAGCTCAACGAACAGTACAAATTGGCAACCTCCTTGGTTGGGATTCTTCTCACAATCCTAAAGGTACGCTCACAACTGCCCTTGCCTTGGTTCAAAAGGAGGGATTTGATTGGTGTGAGGCACGCGCGCATACCTGAAAGTCTTACCTCTGAGTTCTAGTGTGCCTATCTCTCTATGTTTAGCTTTGTCTCTTGGAATCTAAGGGGTGCAAATTCAGCATCCAAACAATCACAGGTCAAATCTCTGGCTCATAAACACTCAGCTAAATTTATTTTTCTCTGCGAAACAAAACTCTCTTCCGTTAATTACCATCTGTGCTATAATTTCTGGGATACTCCAAATTTGGATTTCTTGGCAGTTGACTCCACCGGTAATTCAGGAGGTTTACTTCTCATGTGGGATTTAGATTGGTTTTGTTGCAGTAAGTATTATACTGGTTCAAACTGGATCATGGTAGAGGGTTCTTTTGGGTCTGAGAAAATCGATATTTGTATTTGTTGTATTTATGGTCCTTCTGACGTTAATAGCAGAATTTCCATGTGGTCCGAGATCGCTTGTTTGAAACCTTCCTTCACCTCTCCCTGGCTTGTAATTGGGGACTTTAATGAGACTCTCAGTTCATTGGACCGGAAAAGTGGTCGATTGTATCTTGCAGGTTCCAACGCCCTCCACAATTTCATATCTACCCTCCAACTCTTTGAATTTAACTTGACAGATTGCTGCTTCACTTGGGCTAATAGTATATCCGCTAGCAGAATTGATAGGGCCTTTGCTGAATCAGAATGGAGTTCTCTCTTCCCCTCAATTACTCTGAAATCTGGCTTTAGGAACAATTCGGACCACTAGCCCCTAATCTTGGCCCAAGACAATATTAACTGGGGTTTTAAGCCCTTCAGATCTCTTTCAGCTTGGTGGTCTTATCCAGAGTTTGAGAAAGTGATTGAGGTTATGTGGAGTAGGATCAACAATCAGGTTCCGGGTAAATTTCATCTCTTGAAGAAGTTAAGCCTTCTACGAAAAGAGCTTGCAAAGTGGAATAGGACTGTATTTGGAGATGTGGATAAAGCTGTTTTTCAGTTACAACGAGATATTGAAGCACTAGATTTGGTGGCCGAATCTAGACCTCTCTCTGCACAAGAAGTTGAAACTCTTATCAAAACGAAAGAAGAGTTCCTTATAAAGTCCAGATTAAAAGCAATCAATTGGAGACAAAAGTCCCGAATTAGATGGCTCAGACTTGGCGATAGAAACTCACGCTTCTTCCATCTCTCGGCTTGCTCAAGAGGCAGGCACAACATGATTTCTTCCATTGTGGTTGGGACGAGACGTCTTGAGGATCCTAATTCTATCAAAAAAGAGGGCACTTCATTCTTCTCTAGTCTATACAACGAGCCTAATGCATACAGGCCTTCCATTGGAGACATTCCATTCCCAAAGATTGATCCCCAACTTGCACAAACTCTTGAAAAGCCTGTTTCAGAGGATGAAATCAAAGCCGCCATATGGTCTTGTGACAGTGACAAAGCACCTGGACCCGACGGATTTAATTTCATGTTCTATAAAAGATGCTGGAATCTTCTTAAGAAAGATCTTCTGGACCTCATTAGTGAATTTTTTGCAACAGGCTCACTTCCGAAAGGTCTCAATTGCTCCTATATCACCCTGATTGCTAAGACGAAGGCTGCTGAATCCTTTGACGAATTCAGACCCATTACTTTAATTAGTGGCATCTACAAGATCATCTCCAAACTTTTATCACTTAGACTCAAACCCGTCTTACCCATGATCATCAACAAGCATCAAACAGCTTTTGTGGAAGATAGGTATATTCTTGATGGTGCACTTCTTGCTGTAGAAGTTGTGCATAGCTTGAAGAAATCCAAAAAACAAGCCATAATGTGGAAGATGGACTTTCGTAAGGCGTTTGACTCCATCTCTTGGGATTATCTTTTCCAAGTTCTTAATGTAATGGGTTTCGGCCGGACATGGATCTCTTAGATTAAGGCTTGTCTCCAGTCTTCTAAGCTTTCTATCTTAATAAATGGGTCTCCTTCTCCTGAATTTCAGATGTGTAGAGGCCTGAAGCAGGGAGATCCTCTATCTCCATTCCTTTTTATCATTGCATCTGAGGGCCTAAACTCCCTGATCTCTCAAGCTATCTCTAAAGGGATTATTCAAGACTTGACCCTACACAACACTTCTGCCACTCTTTTACAATATGCAGACCACACATTGCTCTTTTCCAATGCCAACCTTGACTCTTTGCTCAATCTTAAGCGTGTTCTCAGATGCTTCGAGTTGCTTTCTGGACTAAGCATCAATTTTCACAAAAGTGGTTTGGTTGGCATCAATGTGAATTCAGACACTGTAAATTTTCTTGCCACACAGCTCCACTGCAGGGTAGATTTTCTTCCCCTCAACTACCTTGGGCTCCCACTAGGGGAAAACATGCATAAGGCTGCAAATTGGAATCCCATTATTGATAAGTTCAAGAAGAAATTAAAGTCTTGGAAATCAAAGTTCCTATCAGTTGCAGGCAGGGTAACCATGATTCGCTCTGTTCTCTCCTCCCTCCCACTGTATTACCTTACTCTTTACAAAATCCCTACAATCGTGGCCAAAAAATTAGTTAAGATTCAGAGGGACTTCTTTTGGAATGGGACTAATAGTCAGAGAAAGATTTGTATGGTTGCTTGGGATAAAATATCAAAACCAAAAGCACTTGGTGGTTTGGGCATCGAATCTCTTATAGCAAAAAATCAGAGCCTTTTATTCAAATGGTACTGGAAGTACCTAAACTTGCCTGCAGCTGATTGTCTTAGTCTGATCAAGAGTAAATGTGAATTGCCTTCTACCTCAATTATGCCTTCCTTCAATCTTTCTAAAGCATCCCCCATTTGGAAGAACATCATCCTAGTCTCCTCACCTTCCAATCGTCAAACTTCTACCACTTTTGCAGAGCAAATTAAGATTCATATTGGATGTGGAAGTCAGATTAGCTTTTGGGAAGATTTGTGGTGTTCTCTTGGATCTCTAAAATCATGTTTTCCTCGTGTCTTTCAAAACACAAGGATCCCAAATATCTCTCTTACTGAGTTCTCTAGTCTATTTGCTTCTATTCCCATTGAGGATTGGCCTTGGAGACGTAAACTATACTCTTGGGAAAAGGAAGACTGTCTACGTATTCTAAATGAATTGGGAAATTCCCCCCTCTCACCAGCGATACCTGATCGCTTTGTTTGGTTGCCTAATCAGGAGAAGGGATACTCAGTAAAGTCAGGTTACGATTTCCTCCTCAAAGCCTCCTCTCCCTCTGCAACCATTCCTTCTGTTTGGCATTCCATTCTTCCTCCAAAAATAGAGTGTTTCCTTTGGCTACTTTTTATGAACGGCATCCCCACCAGAGACTCTTTGCGACACAGAGGTATTATTATTGAAAATGAATCAAAGTGTCCCTTCTGCTCCGAACATATTGAAACATCATCTCACCTTTTCCTTCACTGCAAGTGCACTTGGTTGACATGGCAGCGCATCTGCAATTGGTGGGGTGTGACTTGGGTTACGCCAAACTCTTGTTCTCAGTGGTACTCTCAATGGCCTTCTATCGTTGATAGCTCTTTTAGCAAATCCTCTTGGTTAATTGTGGGCTCTGCAATTATTTGGTCCATTTGGTTAATGCGTAATGACATCATTTTTAACAACAAAGAACCTTACTGGGACAAGCTTTTTGATATTATTCCTATTAGAGCTACATGGTGGATCAAGAGTATCCAGCCTAACTTTCCTTTCTCTTGTAGTCTGGTGATTTCTAATGCCAACTGTGTCAAATTTTGGTGAGGAGTGATTAGAAGTGGGTTGTAATCCTTGATGTTCTTACCAGTGTTTCTGCACATTTTGTAACGGCCAGCCACTCTCTTATTGACTGGCCTGTTCAAACTTTTGTAACTCCTTTATTTTATTAATGAAATCTCTCTCGATTAGCATCAAAAAAAAGTTATCTCTTCTATGTTGGTATATACCTTTAATTAATTTTCTTTGGAGTTAATTTATGTTTGGAGGTGAAACACATGTTTTAATGTAGTTTCGGGTTAAACTACATCGTTTTGGTGGAGCGAGTACATTAAACACATATCCTAGTCGCGTTTTGACCGAGGGGGTAAGTCTGCTTAGACTTAAGGGGACAGAGGTACCAAACGGCCTCGTTGCTTAGCAAAGTGACGTCGTTTTGGATGCAACCGAACCCTAGGGTTAACCTAGGTATATAGACGTCTTCTTCTCTCTCTCTCTTCATTTTCTTATTTCTCTTCTCTCTCACTGGGCTGTTGCCGATTACCCTATCTCTCTTTTTTCCCTACCCTTTCTCTTTGCTCTCTTTCTTCTACTTGGTGGTCGGTACGCTGCCGCACCGCTGTTGTGGACTTGTGCACGCCTTGCCGTCGCTAGTCAGTGGAGAGAGGTGTGAGGAGGTGGGACTCGGATCGAGCTCTGTGCACGAAAGACTCGAGGTTCACCTCGATTCTCTCACGCGTGATGGGAGTCGGTGGTGGAATCGAGCTATCGTTGTAAGTATCCGGGCATGCAAATTGACAATCAAATGCAATAACATACGCAGCGGAAAAACCGGATACACATGGAGGATCCAAGTGAAGGGTAGCTAAACCGAATAACAATTTTTACTTACCTGAATCGGTTGAGGTCTTTCACCCAACTGTAGGGATGAATCAGCAAGAGCCGGACAGAAATCCCGCCCCTCTACGGTATCCACACGAACCGTCGATGACTAGCCGGAAACCGTCTCACAATCTCCAACCCGAGCTCTCCCGAATCGCAGTGCTAGCTGCGGATTTCCGGGAGTTGTGTGGTGTTTCTTTCTTTCTCAAAGAAGGTGTGTATAGTTTAAAACTCACAAGAACTCTCAAGACACTCTCAAGGCTCAATGCTCTAAAAATTTCAGACTCAAAGTGATGAATCAACAAGGCATAATCAGATTATGCTTAGTCTAATCCCACTCACAAAAGCAAGGGACAAAGTGGCCAACACCTTTGGCCAACATGATTAGCTTTTAGCTAATTATGTCTCCACTAACTCTTGGTGGGATTACACATCATATGGCACTAATTACGATTCAATAAATCAGACATTTAGTGAACCAAACCAGCCCAAAACAACCCTGGTCCAACCACACCTGGTCCAACCATGGTCCAACCCTTGTCCAACCACCTGCTCGAATCAACGATTCTAAGTGTGTGACCCTGTAGGCACTTGTAACGTCCGACAATAATTGTAAACTCTTTTACAGTTATAAGCAAAGAGCGGCGTCTAGCAACACATCATTGCTACCCGAACGACAAGATCAGTACTGATTCAATATGCCTCGTAAGCATGTCATCTTCCCTTCGTCCCATTATCAAGATTAAACACGAGACATGGAATATGTCAATATCGCATATGTTTAATCTCGGTTTCTTGATCCTCGAGCTAACTGTGTAAAACGGTTACTAATGATATCACCATTTCATAATCCGAGCCCGGCCGTGCATTTACAGTTCAACTATATCAAGAAACCAACCAATAATATACCCGTTATATGGGTTGGACGAATCCCCTCGGGATCATACAAAACCCACTACACATTTATCATATACCCAATTATTACACTAAGTCTACTCATTTACGAAATAGCCAAGAGTAATATCAAAGTATACGACTCATATGTTGGGAACCTTGATGATCATAGGTCTAAGGACAATACATATAAGAACTGTTAATGACAATCATATAATGTTCCATGTAGCGTTCTTATGTGGGTCGGTCCAGTCCACAAGTTCTCTAACTTGTACCCGTATGTAGAATTCATATCACATATAATTCTCAACATACGCTAGTCTTAATTTATTATTACAACCCATCCATAATAATAATCAACTAGGGACATTCAAGAATATATAAATATTATAGGGTTATAAATATGTGCAAGTGTTTATCTCATAAAATGATATTTATTGGAATAACCTTAATGTGTATACATGATTACAAATAAACTTCCATTGATTGGCTTTTGGACATATTACACTAATAATCTCCCACTTGCACTAAAGCCAATCATACATGTATCTAATACCAATGGACGCATCATGACCATCATGCTTCTGCTGTGTGAGCGGCTTAGTCAACAGATCTGCTACATTGTTCTCAGATGGAACTCTGTACAGTCTGACATCGCCTCTATCTATGATCTCTCTAATAAGATGATAGCGTCATAGAATATGTTTGGATCTCTGGTGGTATCTAGGTTCCTGAGCCTGTGCGATTGTCCTATTGTTTTCACAATAGAGCTCAATCGGACTCTCAATGCTCGGAACTACCCCAAGTTCAGTTACGAACTTCTTGATCCAAACAGCCTCTTTTGCCGCATCTGAGGCAGCCATGTACTCAGCCTCAGTTGTAGAATCGGCAACTGTCTCTTGCTTTGAACTCTTCCAGCATACAGCACCACCTCCAAGACAAAACACATAACCTGACTGCGATCTAAAATCATCCCTATCGGTTTGGAAGCTAGCATCTGTGTAGCCCTTTACAACAAGCTCATCCACGCTTTCGTAAATCAGGAATGCATCCTTAGTCCCTCTCAAGTACTTAAGGATGTTCTTAACCGCTGTCCAGTGACTCTCACCGGGATCAGCTTGATATTTGCTTGTGACACTCAAAGCATAAGTGACATCTGGTCGAGTACATAGCATGGCATACATGATAGATCCTATTGCAGAAGCATAAGGAATCTTACTCATCCACTCTCTCTCCTTAGTCGTACTAGGACATTGATTCTTTGAGAGAGCTACGCCAAGTGACAAGGGTAAGAATCCTTTCTTGGAATCTTGGGTGCTAAACCTCTTTAGTACCTTGTCAAAATATGTACTCTGACTTAGCCCGAGAAGCCTTTTGGATCTATCTCTATAGATCTTTATGCCTAACACATAGGCTGCTTCTCCTAAGTCCTTCATTGAGAAATTCTTCCCCAACCAAGCCTTTACAGACTGTAGTGTCGAAATGTCATTCCCGATGAGTAGGATGTCGTCAACATACAACAACAAGAAAACAATAATACTCCCACTAACCTTCTTGTAAACACATGGTTCATCTTCGTTCTTAATGAAACCAAACTCTTTGATCACTTCATTAAAACGAAGATTCCAACTCCTAGAAGCTTGCTTCAATCCATAAATGGATCTCTGCAACTTGCATACCATATTGGCATTCTCTGGATCGACAAAACCTTCAGGTTGTGTCAAGTACACATCCTCTAAAAGATTTCCGTTAAGGAAAGCGGTTTTGACATCCATTTGCTATATCCCATAATCATAGTATGCTGCTATAGCCATTAGAATCCGGATGGACTTAACCATGGCAACTGGTGAGAAAGTTTCATCATAGTCAATACCATGAACTTGCTTGAAACCTTTCACCACCAATCGCCCTTTATAGGTAATCACATTACCATCCATGTCGGTCTTTTTCTCAAAAACCACTTGCACCCTATGGGTTTTACCCCTTCAGGTGGATCAACCAAGGTCCATACCTTGTTTTGATACATGGATTTCATTTCCGAATTCATGGCTTCCAGCCACTTCTTAGAGTCCGGACCCGTAACAGCCTGCTGATAGGAAGTGGGCTCATCCTCTTCTATGAGCATCACGTCTCCAGTATGAGTCATAAGAAATCCATATCTCTCAGGCTTATGCCGAATCCTATCCGACCTACGCGGTCTATGTGTTACAGGCACAGGATTCTCATCCACAACATCTTGTGGTTCCTGTCCTTGTTCCATCTCAGCCTCAATATCTCGAAATTCTTCGAGTTCTATTTTCCTGCCACTGATTCTTCTAGAAATGAATTCTCTTTCTAGAAAAATAGCAATCCGAGCAACAAACACTTTGTGCTCGGTGGGATTGTAGAAATAATACCCTTTAGTTTCCTTAGGGTATCCTACAAAGAGGCACTTGTCAGATTTAGGGCCGAGTTTTTCTGATGCTTCACGTCTCACGTAAGCCTCACAACCCCAAATTCTCATAAAAGACAAATTGGGACACCTCCCAGTCCATATCTCATATGGTGTCTTTTCGACGGATTTAGATGGAACACGGTTAAGTGTGAATGCAGCACTCAATAATGCATGTCCCCAAAATGAAGAAGGAAGGTCAGCTTGACTCATCATCGAACGAACCATGTCTAACAAGGTTCTATTCCTCCTTTCGGATACACCATTCAATTGAGGCGTACCAGATGGAGTGAGCTGTGACACTATACCACACTCCTTTAGATGATCAAGAAATTCTCGGCCTAAGTATTCACCTCCTCGATCTGATCAAAGCATTTTAATGCTCTTCCCGAGTTGATTCTGTACTTCATTCTTGAATTCTTTGAACTTTTCAAAGGATTCTGACTTGTGTCTCATTAGATACACATAGCCATACCTACTGAAATCGTCAATAAATGTAATGAAGTATTGGAATCCACCTCTAGCTTGTGTCGACATCGGTCCACATACATCACTATGTATAAGACCTAACAAGTCCGAAGCTCTGTCACCTTTACCGGTAAAAGGTTCGTCATCTTGCCTAGCAAACATGACTCACATGTCTCAAATGATTCAAAATCAAATGAGTCTAAAAGTCCATCTTTATGGGGTTTAGATATACAAGTCTCGTTTGTATGGCCCAATCGACAATGCCAAAGATAGGTTTCATTAGATTCGTTCATTCTAACCTTCTTCGTATTAACGTTATAGATTGCGGTTTCAAGGTTTAGAACATACAAACCATTGCTTAAATATGCACCACCATATTAAATATCATTGAAATAAATAGAACAACAATTGTTCTTTATTACAAAAGAAAAACCTTTCTTGTCAAGACAAGACACAGAAATCAAATTCCTGCTTATGGTCGGTACATAATAACAATCGTCTAGTTCTAAAACCAAACCACTCGGTAAGGTGAGATAGTAAGTTCCTACGGCTAATGCAGCAACTCTTGCTCCATTTCCCACGTGCAGGTCTTTCTCACCCTTTGCCAATCCCCTACTCTTTCTCAGTTCCTGCACATTTACACAAATGTGAGAACCACATCCGGTATCTAATACCCATCATGCAGAGATAGAGATATTAGCTTCTATAACAAAAATACCTGAAGTGGAAGTCTTACTTCCCTTCTGTTTCTTCATCTCTTCAAGGTAAACAGGGCAGTTGCTTTCCAATGGCCAGGTTTGTTGCAATGGAAACATTGTCCTTTCTTTGCAATACCATCTTTGGGTTTCAGCACATGGGAACAAGAAGATGCACATGCACCAAAATTTTTGGCACATTTCTTCTTCTTGTAAAACTTGGCTTTACCCTTTCCTTTGCCTTTTCCAACCATCAAAATGTTGTTGGATTTATTTGCCTTCATTTGTTGCTCAACTGTTCCTAACATGTTAAGAAACTCAGACAAAGATTTGTCAAGACGATTCATATTGAAATTCATGACAAATTGGCTGTAACTATCTGGCAACGATTGCAGGACTAGATCAACAGCCAACTCCTTTTGCAAAGGAAAACCTAGACCCTCAAGGCTCTCAGTGTATCCAATCATTTTGAGCACATGAGGTCTCACCGGTGATGACTCAGCCATCTTACATTGGAACAATGCTTTAGAGGTCTCATACCTCTCATGCCTTGCTTGCTCTTCAAAAAGCATTTTCAGATGTTCGATCATATCGAACGCACCCAAGGTCTCATGTTGCTTCTGAAGCTCAGAGTCCATGTTAACAAGCATAAGGCATGCAACATCCAATGCATCATCAACATGCTTCTTGTAAGCATCTCTTTCCGCCCTAGAAGCATTTGGCGCCGGTTCATTTGGAACTTGCCCTTCAAGGACATACAACTTCTTTTCTTGTTTGAGGACTTTCCTCAAGTTGTGATACCATTTTAGGAAGTTATTCCCATTCAACTTTTCCTTCTCAAGGACAGATCGCAGTGACATTGTGCTAGTGTTTTGTGCCATGGAAATTCTACAACAATGATCAACTCACACAAATAAGAGTCATGCATACAAAATCATTTAACAAGGAATTCTATTAAATGATGCTCCTACTATATAAATTAAGACAATCATATAAGTTGGCCAAGATCCATATTTCACTACTAGATAAGTCAGCATTGGCTGATCGCTTACTTCATAGTTATTTAGGTAGACAACTCTTGTCAATTACATCTCATGTAACTCTTGGATAGTTGAGTGAACAACACTTGTTCTTGTCTATCTCATAGACTTAGCTCAACTCCTTGCCTCTAAGTCCTTAATCCTATTAAGATGACCTAGTTAAGTTCAACACCATAATAAGCAGTTCCGATACTACAATTATCGCGTCGCACCTTGCTAGGATAAACATTGGCACCATGCTTTGGAAAAACCTACCAAGTGTTGATCTAAGCAATGATGAGTGCTTATCATGGAAGGCAACACAAGAAGAACATAATATTTTCATCAACATATTATTCCAATACATTACATGCATGTTCTTGATGAATCATATATTGATGTTTGTAAATTTGGAAACCAAAATTACATGAGAACATCGATGCTGTGAGAATCTGATTCTCGCCAACCACTTGGCATTACTCAAGAACATCGATGTCCTAGCTTGAACATTGATGTCTAATGGCCTCTGGAACTCAAGAACATCGATGTCTTGATCTGAACATCGATGTTCTGAGGCTCTGGAGCTCCAAACTATTTGGCAGAGCTCAAGAACATCGATTTTAGGTTCTTGAACATCGAAGTTGGAAGGTTTCGAAGGTCCAAAAACTTGGCAGTAGTTTTAAACATCGATGTATAACATTTAAACATCGATGTTTGAGGTTCTAGAACTCAAGAACATCGATGTTTCGACTTAAACATCGATGTTTAAGAATTCTGGAATCTCAAATCAATTCGGCAGAACTCTTGGACATCGATGTTCAATCTTGAACATCGATGTTCATGGGAATCTGCCAAGGCCAACCTTCATAGAACATCGATGTTTTGTCACACAACATCGATGTTCAGTAGGCTCGGCCAAGGCTAAACCCATGATGACATCGATGTTCATCTGATAAAAATCGATGTTCTGGCCGTGATGTGCTAGAACGACAATCGTTCCATGCACAAACCGACACTCGATTTTTCTGAGTCGAACTCTTCGACTTACTGCCAATAACACCTTGATTGATATCACATACCAATCAAGTTCTTGTTGTCAAAACACTTTTGACTAAAACACAACATCAACATATTCAATAACTCATTTAGCACATCACATATACAAAATGAATTCAGCATATCACAAAAACTAGCATATTCATACTATATCACATATAACATATGAACACATAATTTAGTTTAGAACTTAACAAGAGGCTCCTCTACCACTGTAAGTATCCGGGCATGCAAATTGACAATCAAATGCAATAACATACGCAGCGGAAAAACTGGATACACATGGAGGATCCAAGTGAAGGGTAGCTAAACCGAATAACAATTTCTACGTACCTGAATCGGTTGAGGTCTTTCACCCAACTGTAGGGACGAATCAGCAAGAGCCGGACAGAAATCCCGCCCCTCTATGGTATCCACATGAACCGTCGATGACTAGCCGGAAACCGTCTCACGATCTCCAACCCGAGCTCTCCTGAATAGTAGTGCTAGCTGCGGATTTCCGGGAGTTATTTGGTGTTTCTTTCTTTCTCAAAGAAGGTGTGTATAGTCTAAATCTCACAAGAACTCTCAAGACACTCTTAAGGCTCAATGCTCTGAAAATTTCAGACTCACAGTGATGAATCAACAAGGCGTAATCACATTATGCTTAGTCTAATCCCACTCACAAAAGCAAGGGACAACGTGGCCAACACCTTTGGCCAATATGATTAGCTTTTAGCTAATTATGTCTCCACTAACTCTTGGTGGAATTACACATTACATCGCACTAATTATGGTTCAATAAATCAGAAATTTAGTGAACCAAACCAGCCTAAAATGACCCTGGTCCAACCACGGACCAACCACACCTGGTCGAACCATGGTCCAACCACGGTTCAACCACCTGCTCGAATCAACGATTCTAAGTGTGTGACCCTGTAGGCACTTGCAATGTCCGACAATAATTGTAAACTCATTTACAATTATAAGCAAAGAGCGGCGTCTAGCAACACATCATTGCTACCCGAACGAAAAGATCAGTACTGATTCAATATGCCTCGTAAGCATGTCATCGTCCCTTCGTCCCATTATCAAGATTAAACACGAGACATGGAATATGTCAATCTCGCATATGTTTAATCTTGGTTTCTTGATCCTCGAGCTAACTGTGTAAAACGGATACTAATGATATCACCATATCATAATCCGAGCACGGCCGTGTATTTACAATTCAACTCTATCAAGAAACCAACCAATAATATACCCGTTATATGGGTTGGATGAATCCCCTTTGGATCATACAAAACCCACTACACATTTATCATATACCCAATGATTACACTAAGTCTACTCATTTACGAAATAGCCAAGAATAATGTCAAAGTATAGGACTCATATGTTGGGAACCTTGATGATCACAGGTCTAAGGACAATACATATAAGAACCGCTAATGACAATCATATGACGTTCCATGTAGCGTTCTTATGTGGGTCGGTCCAGTCCACAAGTTCTCTAACTTGTACCCGTATGTAGAATTCATATCACATATAATTCTTAACATACGCTAGTCTTAATTTATTATTACAACCCATCCATAATAATAATCGACTACGGACATTCAAGAATATATAAATATTCTAGGGTTATAAATATGTGCAAGCGTTTATCTCATAAACGATATTTATTGGAATAACCTTAATGTGTATACATGATTACAAATAAACATCCATTGATTGGCTTTTGGGCATATTACACTAATAGTCGTGCCACCATCTGGTCCGGTAAGCTTCCGAGTCGACTCCTTTCCCTCTTCCATCTTTTTTTCTCTTCGTACCGATTTTGATTGGTGGTTGTGTGTGTGTCGGTGGCTGGATCGGGTGGTTGTTGCTGGTGACGACGGGTGTATGGTGGTTGTGGTGGCAGCATTGTTGGTTCGTGGATGGTGACGGTTTCGTGGGGGGTTTGTGTGGTGGTTGCAGCAGGTGACTTGGTGTTCGCCGGTGAGGTTTCACTGCTGGTGGAGGTTCTGGGTGTTGTTGCTCCGGGCAGAACTCGAAGCGGATCGGCTCAGGTTCGTGGTTTTTAGAGCGGATCTGAGGCCTTGGTGCAAGGATCTGTTCCTATGGTGCACTGGGGAGTATTCTGGTAAGGATCCAATGCCTTTGTCCTTTCATAAATTCGTTTTGGTACTTTGATTTTGTTGTTTGGGTGATTTTTCGGTGTTTAGTGTGTTGGGATTGATTGTTGTTGGTTTTCGGTTGATGGTTTGGGACCGACAGCTTGATTGGAGTCTGTCCCTTTGTTGCTGTGAATTTTTCCGGCTAGAGTTGGTCGGAATCCGACGGTCAGTTTCCTCTTCCGGCGAGTTGGCACGAGTTCGACGAAACAATGTTTTTCTTCGGTGCATCACGGTACTCCCGATGAAGTCATGCATTTGTATTTTGAGTATATGGCATGTATTAAGTTAAACGTCCATGAACATGTGTATCGATGTGTCGGGATTAGTGGAAAGCCATATGGAGGAATGAGAGGCGTGGCCGGTTTGTCCGACGCAGGTAGAACCTCTAGGACGGATAACTCGGGCTCGGCTAAAACTTTTAAACGAGAGTTAGACAAATCGGGCCGGGCCCAATAATAATAGTTTGTGACCCAACATAATAATTGGACTTAATATAAGTGGACTTGGAGCCCAAGGACATGTGTGGGTTTTATAGTGGGTTTGGTGGTTTGGGCTTTAAGCCCAGAGACGATGTGGGCTTTGGCCCAATTGATATTTGGACTTAGTTGGGCTTTAAGCCTGTGAACTTTAGGCCCGTGACATGATGGAGATGTGGATCATAAGTGGGATTGGATCTTTGGGCTTAGACTCTAACCTTGGTAGTAAACAGGCCTAGACTCACGTTTTAATAACATAATCGAGCTTGGAGGCTTAAGTCAATATAGTGATATGATCACATAACTAGTTTATATCTGTCATGACCTATGTTTGTCATATAAGTGACTCTGTTATGTTATAATATAGGATATGTCGAGGCAGGGCAGTGTACCGAATTTTCCAAGGCAATCTCTACCGTCCAGGTGAGGACATATAAACCTTTATATGCTTTATTGCCTGCGATACTCAGGTTGATAGGCTTGGTACATAGTTTGGTAAATGATTTTATGCTGCAAGTACTTTATGCCTGGTTTGGCTTGTTGTGATACATGCTTTGGCTGTGATATGTGCCTGACTGTGCATGTTCTTCGATGCCATGTTAATTGCGATGAGCTGAAAATGTCATGCTAATTATTTTGAGCTGAGAATGCCATGTTGATTATTTATGGGTTGGTATTGCCTTGTCTTATGGTATGTGCTGTTAGGCCAATATCATGTGTTCCTGTGAGCCTTAGGCTCGGTTTAGAGACTCTCTCTGGTGGCACATCACCTGAAAACACACTATGAGAATCACTCAATATATAAGTCATAACTGATAACAAATAACTATAAATAATACATGATCTACTGTGGGGCTGTTGACCGGTAGCATTGAGAGGGAGTGAGGGTACCCCTCGGGTCCTATTATGTTAGTGAGTAGTACTCACAGAGACGGCGACGAGAGGATTGATGGGTACGCCCCTCGATTAGTATATTAGTGAGAGTACCCCTCACAGAGCTGGCGCCTTGGGGATTTGTCGGGTGTACCCCTTGGTTATTTATTAATATATAATTCATTTGGTGAGAGCACCCCTCACAGAGCCAGCGAGTTGGGGACTGACGGGTGTTCCCAAAGATTTTGGATTGTATATTCCTTTGAGGAGAGCACCCCTCCTAGAGCTGTCGACCACTTGTTTTGTTGGTGGTTTTCTTTGTCAGAACCTACCCTTTCCGGTGTGTTGATATATGTGTATATATATATATGTTTATATTAGGGCTTATGCCCTAGGAGCTGGCCAGTCGCTACCGCGCCTGACGCACACAGTAGAGGGCCCTAATAAAATATTCAAAGTTAATAAATGATGAACTATCACTCAATAAGATGATTTGAGTTAAGTGTGGGATTAAAGTCTGATGCTGACTTTGTTTGTGCACTGTGACATGATATGTGCACTGTGACTTGATATGTGCACTGTGGCTGTTATTGCCAGGTTTTGATGTATTCGCGGTTGATTTGTATATGTATATTCTGGTTTATTTGTTTGTGGTGAGACAGTGGTTGGTCTCACCCCCTCACAGTTTTTACACAGGTTAACTGATCGTGGATCAGGGACGCATTCAGGTAGCTGTGCCTACTTTCCTTTTGGGACGGATCCATAGGTTGACACTTCATATGTCTGTATTTGTCACTGAACTAGATATTGATTTTCCGCTGCATAACTTTTCGGGTTGCTGTTTGTATTGTCAGATTGAACACTTGATTTTCTGGTTGGTTTGCTGGTGTTTACATGGCCTGATAAGCCCAATTTATTTTTGAGTCTTTAAGCATCCCGAGGTTTAATTTGCTACTTTGAGTTCTTGATGAGATGTTTTACATAGTGTTTGGCATCCCTGGACTCAAGGGTATTTTTGTCTCTTTATTGTCATTTATGTTTTTGTATATTTAGTTTTGGGATGCGAAAACATATCGATTTCACCACCGACTCCCATCACGCGTGCAAGAACCGAGGTGAACCTCGGGTCTTCCGTGCACAGAGCTCGATCCGAGTCCCACCTCCTCACACCTCTCTCCACTGACTAGCGACAGCAAGGCGTGCAGAAGTCCACAGCAGCGGCGTGCCGACCACCAAGGAGAAGAAAGAGAGAAAAGAGAAAGTGTAAGGAAAGGAGAGAGATAGGGTAATCGGAAACTGCCCAGTGAGAGAGAAGAGAAATAAGAAAATGAAGAGGGAGAGAGAAGAAGACGTTTATATACCTAGGTTAACCCCAGGGTTCGTTTGCATCCAAAACGACGTCACTTTGCTAAGCAACGACGTCGTTTGGTACCTCTGTCTCCTCAAGTCAAAGCAGACTTACCCCCTCGGTCAAAATGCGACTAGGATATGTGTTTAATGTACTCGCTCCACCAAAACGACGTAGTTTAACTTGAAACTACATTAAAACATGTGTTTCACCTCCAAACATAAATTAACTCCAAAGAAAACTAATTAAAGGTATATACCAACATAGAAGAGAAAACTTCCGAGTAAAAGAAACAATTCCTCGACCAAAAACTCGGAAATATCTAGAGGGTGAAAATTGGAATAAAAATTTGCAAAATTTCATAAATTTAATTATGAAAATTCGGGGCGTTACAAACAAGCCCAAATTTAATGAGAAAAAATACATTTTAGCAATTTAGTCCTTAACATATCCTATGATTAAATTTTCTCATTAATCCTAGGCATATAAAAAGTCTTAATTACTATAACGTACAAATTCTGCTAAAAGTAAACCCCGTCCATGCTTCAACCCAAGACTAACTCATCAATCTTATGATTCAAACATGTCTGGAGTTTAATCTCAATATAATATTCATGGGTCAAATTTGGGAGTTCACAGATGCCCCTCGTTGGTGAGTCTTTAAAACTTAAAGATGAAGCAACACAAGGAAGGAACAACCAAATTTGGATAACGAATGTGAGTGTTGTGGACCAATGGTTGGAGCATCACATGCTCCACCTCGAGAATCATCTCATCCCGAGGTTTGTGATTGACTCATCTCATCTCTTGGTATTTTCCTGGTCCCAAGAACTACCGGGAATCATCTCATCCCGGGGTTTCTTTTGGGATTTTCCTGGTCCCAAAAGTCATTAACGAAGGATTATCTCACCTATGCTAACTTAGGATATTATCACCCTCCCGTGGGGATTTTGCCAACTAAGGATATTGTCACCCTCCTGTTGGGATTTTGCTAACTAAGGATATTATCACCCTCCCCTGGCGGTTTTGCCAACTAAAGATATTATCACCCTCCAGTGGGGATTTTGCCAACTAAGGATATTATCACCCTCCCGTGGGGATTTTGCTAACTAAGGATATTATCACCCTCCCGTGGGGATTTTGCTAACTAAGGATATTATCATCCTCCCGTGGGGATTTTGCCTACTAAGGATATTATCACCCTCCTGTGGGGGATTTTGCCAACTAAGGATATTATCACCGTCCCGTGGGGATTTTGCTAACTAAGGATATTATCACCCTCCCGTGGGGATTTTGCTAACTAAGGATATTATCACCCTCCAGTGGGGATTTTGCCAACTAAGGATATTATCACCCTCTTATGGGAATTTTGCCAACTAAGGATATTATCACCCTCCCATATTATCACCTTTCCGTGGGGATTTTGCTAACTAAGGATATTATCACACTCCCGTGGGGATTTTGCCAACTAAGGATACTATCACCCTCCCGTGGGGATTTTTCCAACTAAAGATATTATCACCCTCCCGTGGGGATTTTGCCAACTAAGGATATTATCACCCTCCTGTGGGGATTCTGCTAACTGGGATCATCTCACCTATGTTAACTATTGATATTTTGCCCTCCCGTGAGGAGCTCTTCTCATCTTGGAGGTCTTGGGATTTTCTTGGTCCCAAGAGCTAACGGGAATCATCCCGTAGTTCATCTACATCGTCTCAGTGCTCCTCTATGTCGGGACAACGTCCCTGGGATATCTATCCCACAACATCTTCATCCACTCTACTTTAGGGGTATTTGCCCTAACGACTCTCATCAGTTCTACTTCCATCTTAGGGGCATCTGCCCCTGGCGTCATTTCACAAAAAAAAGGTTTAGGCCTTATGACTCGTTCTACCAAGAATGCCCCAAACTCATCTCATCAAACAACAAAAGTTGGGGCTTACATCTACTAAAATGCCCAAACTCACATCTCGACTCATCAACAATAGTTGGGGCTTACATCACCTTGAATGCCCAAGACAACACACATTAATTTTATAAAAACTGGGCCTTACATCTTCTCAGGAATGCCCAACATCAAACATTGTCGTGCCCTAGATTCTATAGGTGATCGTAATGTCTACATCTCGAGCACAGGCATAGCATGCCCGTTATTCCACAGACAAAGTCATCAATAGAATCGGGCATGCCATGCCCCTCCAGTCATTAACCCCAGGAAATGTAATTCTACATCAAATGACAAATTTAAGATGTTGTCACTTTTGTTGATCATTTACCCTCAACCAAGTCTACCTTACTAAAGAATTCATGTAAGTGATGCATGAGTGTGTCTACCATGTGTTTATCTTTTCAATGCATGAGGGATGCCCCTAGTCTCTACGTGATGCCATGACATGTTGTTTATCCTCTTCCGCTTTTTCTCTCTTTCTCTTTCTATTTTTCACTTTGAATGCAAGCGCTATCTACTTCTGCATGTATGGATGCATGTGCCCCTAGTATGATGCATGAGCAATAAAAATCATTGAAGCCGAAGGTGGAAGTTGAGAAACTCGAAAAACACGAGTTATCCCATCTAAAATCACAAAAGCTTCAAGTGAAGGACTCTCAATGGCCATGAATATATATATTTTTTTCAACAAGGACCCCGTGAATGGCCAAAACCAGTAGTAATACGACGCTTCAAATCAAAAGTTTTGAAAATCTTTACCAAATCACCGTCTAAAGGGAACTTAGATCAAGATACCCAATCGAGGATTCTTAAAAGTTCATATAAAAAAACATTTTAGAATAAAAACCCGAGCAAAGAAAGATCCCATATGAAAGTATGATTTGACATCATGAAATTTTCAAAAAGAAATCCCATAGGCAAATCCCAAGTTTAAACTCCACTATTATGTGTAGATACTCTCAAAAGGATCAATATGTCTTTCATTGAGGGTTGTAATGGGGTCATGTGTATAGGTTTATCAAAGAAGGATAGTAAGGGATTCAAAGTTCAAAACCACATCTTAGAAAGGCCTTGAGTGAGCTCCCATCAAGAAAACAAAAGATATTCTGAATGCGCATTTCTTGAGATAACATCCAACTTGGTTTGACCTTCTCAAGGAAATTCTTCTTGCTTCAAAACGATTGCTTTTGAACACATTTGCTTCTTTCTTGTTTGGATTTTCCGAAATCGATTCTGGAAGATTTTGATGATTTTTTTTCGATTGACTTCAGCGACTTTCGGTGGTTGGCTTTGGCTATTCCCCCATGTGTGCACTTTGGCTTTTTATACTATTGTATAAGCAATTCGTTGCATCGACCATCTTAGATGTGTAGAAGTTGAGGTTGATGTGCACTTGTCATCAAAATTCTTTGATAAGAACTTGGAGTGAGATCTTCCTAACGGGTTTTGAAAAGGGTATGATTCATGAAATAAAAATATACGATAGCTATAGAGAGGACTCAAAGGGTTAATGGTGAGTTAATCGAGGTAATCAAAGAAAAGTCGGCTATCACGTTATAGGCTCAAAGAGGGTTTATCGAGGGATAATGCTACTGGGTAGGTTTCTTGTTGGCCTGCAGGTTTGAGCAAAGAGGGCCTAAATCATATCCTTTATCGACCATCCATATGAGAAATTCGCTTTGAAAAGGCCTGGCAATTTGTTCTAGGATGTAGATGTTGACGTCAAAATTTTTCAAAAGACTTGCATAGGGTGTTCGGAAAAGCAAACGTCGGGTTAAAAAGTTCAAAACTCCAAGAATTAATCATTGGTCAACCATCAATAAAATTTCCTTAGTCACGACAATTGGTGGATTTAAAGAAATCACTTTTTCACTCATGGTGTTCTGCAGGTATGATTTTCAATCAATTCAGTTCATGGCCGAAAAGAGTCTTAGACATAGGCTTTGTTTTACTTCAAAAGCGATTCGTGGAAAACAGGATGGAATATACTCGCAAAACATGTTCCTTTTCTTTGAAAACAATCTCTTTTTTCAAGAAAACTCAAGTTTCAACAAAGACGATACACCTTGGCTCGATTTGTTTGATTTGAAAAACATGTGATGCAATGTTCAATGTATGCAAATGGAGATTCCCTAAAACAAGATAGACCAACTGGACATATATGTCAACTAGGGCAACAACACCAAAAATTTATCATCAGCTTAGATATGTGTACTCACATCTCTAGGGTTCTTTTACCTTACTCATCAATTTACACTACGCAATATTGCCCCTACGCAGAGTTAGCACAGCGGTCCCACTAATTATACATATCAAACAATAAATAAAAATACTCTATTTACACATACACAAATCCACAATAATAATCACACCAAAAATGCACATACCACTTATTGATTCAATATGCATGGGATGCTCAAGGTATGCAGCTGGTTGGGGGCTGAAAGACTGCCGCTAAGGAATAGTTTGGCCTACTCACATATGATAAAGGATATCGCGTGAGGTCTGGGGCCCATTAATCCCTATCATTGCTTGAGTAGCGAGAAACCGGTTCACACAAGCCACTGTCGCTTAAGGAAAACATTGTAGCAGACTTGGATCCCCTAGCCTTCTTACGGTAAGGGCTTCACAACATTTATCATGAATGCAAGGCACTTATGATGACACATAAAAAGACATACAAAAATCCAATGATTGCACAAGGTTTCTTGAACCCTCTAAGTCCCAGTGGAGTCGCCAGCTGTGAATACCCAACTCAAAATCACTTGGGCCTATTCACCTTTCCTTTACACCTTTTTTATAACCATCATCCAACATCTTTGGAGTCGCCACCCAAATTTTATTAAGGGACAAAAACTTGGAAAAAACCCTTCATGTGACTCCATTTAGGCAACTGGATAACGAACCAAAGATGCTGGACCCAGGGATTCGTCATGGATGGGAAGGTGTTAGGGACCCATCCATGTTGGGGCAAAACTTTGTGCAATTAGAGGATTTTGTATGCCTTCTGCAAGTGTGCAAGTGTGAACAGTGAAACGCATAATAACTAAAACTAAAAAGAAAGGGGAGAAGCAGAAGATTGGGCTTGAGTTTCCACCACTAGAAACCACCTACGTACCCCGACGACCGGGTTGAAAGCCCACATAGTTCTTGACATGGCATCAGAACAATCACATCATCATCAACATCAATATCTCAACAATAATTGCTCAGACAAAAAGGGATTAGGATTACCTCTTGTAGCCCTCCTTCAGCTCCTTGGTTTGGGTTGTGCCTCCCACACAATTTCTTCCCACTCCTCAACTCAATCTTGGAGTTCTTCTTGATTTTCCCCTTTGCTGCCTTCAATGGATGATGCTACCCACGAAATTCTTCCAGATTTTTGCCTTTGGAACTATTTCTTAAGCTTGGAGAGATAGAATTTCTCCAAGCTTCAAAGCTTTATGAAGAGTGTTTGTGTAATAGAATGTGTGTCCTTTGAATTGTGAGAGGAGGGTCCTATTTATAGTGTTCTGGGTAGCCTAGGAGCGTGGACCAACTTAATGATCAAGGTAATGGCCAAAAATCTGGGCCAAACCCGAGTAGAATCAGATTACAGGCAAAAATCAGGGAGAAAATGCGTTTCTGGGTATGCATGACCGCCATGGCTGGCGGTCATCTCGGGATGACCGCCCGCGCTTACGCGTCTCACCCGTTCTTTTCATTTTCGGTCCCGATTCTCCCCTAATTCCTCCCTGATTGTTCCTACCGCGTAATTAACCCCTAGACTGCCGAGAATCCTCTGCTTTATTGATTGCTACTCCTCTCAATCATCTCCTAGTTGACTAGTTACACATTGATTCCCCATTTTAAGCCAAAATCATACCAAAAACATTCTTGCTGTTAAGGAATGATTTAACTCTGATTTTCCACGAAAATCAGAGCTAAATTTGTCTGCAAGCAAGGTGTTAATGGGCTGTGCAACACTAAAGAAAAGTCCACACCTTATTAAATTGGACCCTTACATTTATCTTCAACCCAAGAATAAATATAATTGGGTTTAATAAATAAACAAGCCCAAATTTAATGAGATAAAATACATTTTAGCAATTTAGTCCTTAACATATACTATGACTAAATCGTCCCATTAATCCTAGGCATATAAAAAGTCTTAATTACTATAACGTATAAATTCTACTAAAATTAAACCCCATCCATGCTTCAACCCAAGACTAACTCGTCAATCTTATGATTCAAACATGTCTGGAGTCTAATCTCAATATAATTTTCATGGGTCAAATTTGGGTGTTCACAGATGTAGACTTACATTTCCTAGGGTTGCTAGCTGAAGGGGCATGGCATGAACAAATCTTGTAGATAATGAGAATTGTAGACAAGGGGCATGTCATGCCTTATTCCTCTGACTCATCAAGCTGACATCATGCAATAGGCACACATCTACCTTGAGATTAAACCTACATCATGACATTAGGGGTACAACGGGCCCATAATACAGGTTAATGAGGTTGCAAGGGGCATGCTACCCCATATATGGAGTTAAATTTCCAGAGCATGCTACCCCACACGGATTTGAGATTTGCTTGGGGCATGCTACCCCGTGAGGTTTGAATCAATTATTGGGGCATGCTACCCCGTGGTTGGAGATGATACTTATCGGGGCATGCTACCCCACTCTGATCAACTGACTCCTACGGGCACGGCGGGCCCATTTATTTGACTATGAAAAACAGATCACATGTTTGAATGTGGGTTGGGACACTCGGGAGGTTTATGAACCAGGGGCACACTAAACCCCACTTCTAAAGCCATGATGGGATACTAGGGGGCAATTACCCCACTTTTGGTTTGTATATCTCAAGGGACACAACACACACAATTTCCTTCAAACCCAGCTAAATGACATAGGGGTATGGAATCCAGATAATTCAACCATGAGAGAACTTGTGAGGCGATACCCAGTACCTGAGAGCATGAAGCACCCTTACTTAACCTGGAAGTACAGACAAAACCTAGCCCATAACCTGTGAATGTGAGATACCCAGAAGCGAGGCGACCAAACCATGAGACGACACCCGTGAAATTTTGAGAGAAAATCCAGTCAAAAGATTAGAGTACCCAGTCAAAAGCCAAAGACCTAATCTTTGGAACCCGGAGAGTTGAGGAAATCCAGTCGAAAGCCAAGAGCCCAGCCCTTGCAAAAACCATGAGATGTGCAGACCTTGAGACATACAAATTGGAAGCCGAGGACCCGGTTCTCGCAAACCTCAGGATGAGATGATTCCCAAACCAAAATGTTGAGTATCCAGTTGACAAAAATGAGATGATTCTTTGTCGATGACGCGATAGATGAGATGATTCTATCACCCCGGGATGAGATGATTCCCGCAAACCATAAACTTGGGATGAGATGATTACCAAATTGAAACCTGGTTGACAAAGATGAGATGATTCTTTGTCGACGACACGATAAATTAGATGATTCTATCACCCTGGGATGAGATGATTCCAAAATTGAAACTTAGTTGACAAAGATGAGATGATTCTTTGTCAACAACCCGATAAATGAGATCATTGTATCACCTAGGGATGAGATGATTCCCGAGAACAATAACCTGGGATGAGATGATTCCCACAAACCATGGGTCGTCCCTCAAACCTTTGGGATGAGATGATTCCCGAAGTAGGAGCATGGGATGCTCCAAAACTTGGCATACACCACACATCTATCATTCAAATTCAGTTGTTCCTTTCTTACGTTGTTTCGTCCTTAGTCCCTAAGGACTCATCAACGAGGGGCATCTGTGAACACATAAATTTGACCCACGAATTCTCTAGTAAAATTGGATTTCGATTATGTTTGAGCTTAGGATTAATGAGATGATTTGGTCTTAAGATAAGACAAAGTAAGAGTTTAATTTAGTAGGATTAATACATTTTAGCAATTTAAACCTATATGTATTTGAATTCTAGGATTAATTAGATGATTTAATCATAGGATAAAATATATACTAAGGTTTATTGAACTAAAATATGCTTTATTTCATTACTTGGGCTTTTTATTTATATTTAACCTGATTATATTGAGATGACTTATTTTTGGGTTAAGGATAGGTTTAGTGGCCCAAGTTAATTGATTCTCTCTAGAGTTTAGTTAGCCCATAAACACTTTACTTGCAGACTAAATTTGGTTCTGATTTTCGTGGAAAATCAGGATCAAATCACCTTTTAATTTGTGAATGTGTTTTTGGTATGATTTTGTTTAAAATGAGTGTTAATGTTTAATCAATCGTTTATGGAATGATTTAGGGGAGTAATATTCAAGCAATGGAGTGATTCTGGGTTGATTAGGTGTTGATTTCGCGGTAGGATCAAATCAGAACAGAATTAGGGAGATTGGGGTTCGGAAAAGGAAAGAACGGGTACGCGGGGCGACCAGCAATCGTCGCAGGTGCTGGCAGACATCCACACATGACTTCCGGCACTGGCGGTCCTCCAGCAGACGACCGCCGGCCATAGCGGTCATCTGTGCCTAGAATCTCCGATTTTCCCGATTTTTGTTTCTAATTCGATCCTACGCGGTTTTGGTCCAGAATTTCGGGAATAATCTTCACCATTAAGTAGGTCCACACCCCTAGGCTTCCTAGAACACTATAAATAGGACCCCTTACTCACATTTCAAAGGACACAAGAATCTACACACACACATTATTATTCACATACACACTCCTAGCTTTTTTGCTTGGGGAAACTATACCTCTCCAAGCTTAGAAATATATTCTTAGGCATAAACTCTAGAGAATTTTCATGGGGAGCATCAGCCATAGCCCAGCAAGAAAGAATCAAGAAGGGGATCGACCATTAAGCTAAGAAGTTGCAAGAAGGTGGGTGGAGAACACAACCCAACACAAGGAGCTAGAGGAGGGCTACACGAGCTAACACTAAACCCTTTTGGTTTATTTTTGCTGGCTATATGAGGATGCTTTTGATGATGTAAGTGGCAACATAATGCCATGTTTAGAACTACGTGGCTTTGACCCCAGTCACTCGGGTACGTAGGTAGTCTCGATTTTACAACTGGATGCAAGCCAAATCTTCTTCTTCTCCCCTTCTCTTTTATTTTCCACACTTGCATACCTGCACAAGGCACACTTGCACTCTTCAATTGTACAAGGTTTCGACCCAACATGGATGGGTGCCTAACACCTTCCCATCCATGACGAACCCCGATCCCATGTCTTTGGTTCGCCATAACCTGTTGACTAAAAGGAGTCATTTAAAGGTTTTTCTCATGTTTTGTCCTTGATAAAATTTAGGTGGCTACTCCAATGGTATGGGATTGACCTGAGGAAGAAGGTGAACGAAATAGGTGAGAAGGCTCAATTAATTTTGGGTCGGGTTCTCACACTTCTACTTCTTCTTCTTCTTCGTGTTCTTCTTCGGATCCCTCATTTTCGTTATTAGAATCCTCTTCATCTGCATGTTTCTCTTCTTCATCCTCTTGTTCCTTCTCATCATGTTCTTCATCTTCTTCCTCCTTTTCCTCTTCTTCTTCTTTTTCTTCCTTATCATCATCATGCTCCTCAGTTACAACATTGTGATCTTCATTTTCCTTTTCTTGCTCATCATGAGAGTAGAATTTTGGAGATGAAATCATCCATATCATCTTCTTTAAGTTCTGGTTTTTCAGCAACCAAATCATCCTTTGCAGACTTATAGCTTGTACTCTTTTCGGACTCACTTCCTTTTGATCTTTTTCTCTTCTTGTTCTCCTTCATCATTTGCTTTGGTTCATCAGTCTCGTGAGGAGACACAGATTTTTCTGAGTGCTTTTCCAACTACTTCTTAGTGTCTAATACTAACTCGTCACGAGTATCTTTTTCAGCAATTTTCTTCTTCACCTCTTCTGGTTTTTCAACGACCAGATCTTCATCCACTTCTGAGGCTTTATTCCTAGCATTTTCCATCCTTTCCAGAGATTTGGTTGTGCGGGCAACCATATCTTTACCTTCAAAAACAAGCTGCAGTTCACTAGTCATTTCTCCAAGAAACATCTTGCTTCATTAGAACCAAGCTTTCCAAACTTCCCATAGATAACATGCACAATGGAATCAATCTCTCTTGTAGTGGGCTTTCTCGGTAGAATTCTGGTGCCACCAGATGTCTCTCCAAACAACTCAGCTTCTGCTTCATACAAAATTCTGATCCACTTATTTCTGAAGAATCGGTCTGACGAGGCTTCTGCTTCAATTCTCTTGGAATCTTCTGGATCAAATGTAATTTTGTGCGCCCATCTCTGCAGGAGTGTCAGCTCTTGCTCGATATTAGGCTCTCTATGAGAGGAATTGTTCTTTTCAGCAGCCAAAGCCGAGAGTCTTTGCATTTTCTCCTTAAACAGTTTATGCCTGGCAGCCAATTCTTTCTCTTTTTCTGCTAAATTAGCCTCCATAATATGACCTGACGTACTCTTTTCTCCTACTGGTCTCAAAATATCAAGAAAGTATTCTCGGGCAGCTCTTTCACTTACTTCACCAAACCTCTTCATAATGCAAGATGAAACTGAATTGATTTCATCAGCATTTGGTGTTTCAGAGAGCATTTTACACGCTCCTCGTAAATTCTTCACTGCCCACTCATGTGCCTCATAAAACATCCTTAGACCGGCATGCTTCTCTTTAGAAGGGACAAAATCACATAGCATATTTAGGATCTTAAAGTCTCTCTATTGCTATCCTAGTAGCATTCAAAACATATGGTGGAGAGTTAAAAGTACTACTCGGAGCTTTCGATTTTGTTCCCACTCTCTGAATCTCTTTGCCTTTTTCGATCACTTCGTCAACTTTTAATTTTTTTGATTCATCAGCAGTAGTCTTCATTGTTGATGACAAATCCATGCTACCTTGCTTCTTCTTCTTCATGAGTACTTTCTTAGAAGATTGTGATTGTGCCTTTGTGGAGGGTTTTGATATCGAGTCAGGCTTCTGTTTCGATGGAGGTGTTTCGATGGTTGTTTTAGGTGATTTGGATGCAATAGCTTCCTTAGCAGACTTCATCTTGATAGTTTGGGAGTTTGAGTGTTTAGGGTTTTTGTGTTTTCTTGAGAGAATTTTGGAGAGAGAGATAAACACGGTTATGTGCGGAAGAGATAATGTACGAGAGAGAGTGTATAAGTCACGGGATATAGGGAGCAGTTTGCAATAACGTCTCCACTACTCTTTGTTTGCCCTGACCAATATGGGAAACATAAAAAGGTAACTGCTTTTTCAGAACTCAACTGCCTTGTCTTTCGCCTTTTCTTCTGACTTTCGATTAATAACCGTTGGCTGCTATAGATATGGTTTTTTCCAAAAACCATATTTCCTTGCGATTAAAGCCTTTTTTTCATCCCTGTGTTAGACCATAAAGTTGAAAGTCATCCCTGTATTACTTTTGGCCTATTTGCATCCCTCTGTTCGAGGATTTTGGCTTGTTTTCATCCCTCCAAATAAGCCAAAAAGGTGAACACAAGGATGAAAATAAGCCAAAATCCTCAAATAGAGGGATGAAAACAAACGAAAATCTAATACAGGAATGACTTTCAACTTTAAGGTCTAATACAAGGATGAAAAAAGACTTTATTTCAAATCAGACTTGAGCTGGACATGTGTAATCTACCTTAAAAGTCTGTGAGTAAATCTGGTTGTTGCATAAACCATATCTATGTATATATGTTCATGCATCATACTAGGCTACTGCATTTACAACACTAGCACACAAGCTCTATGCATTCATGCAAATGAGGACACTTTCAAAAGGTGTTCGAATCATCAGAGTTGCCAAAGGGAATTTTGAATGTTCTAGTTTCATAAGAAACGATTTTCAAGGTAATATCAAGGACGACGGATTTTTTGTAAATTGCTCCACTTTGAGTGGCTTTGTGAAAATATTAGCAAGTTGATTTTAAGTCTTGACAAACTCAATGGCTACATCTTTCTTCAACACATGATCTAGGATAAAGTGGTGTCGAACTTCAATATGCTTGGTCCGAGAGTGTTGTACAGGATTTTTTTGTCAAATTGATTGCACTGGAACTATCACGATAGATGGGCACACAGTTAAATGTTAGTCCATAATCTGATAGAGTTTGCTTCATCCATAGAACTTGAGTGCAACAAGCTTCAGCCGCCATATATTCAGCTTCTGTGGTAGATGTGGCAACCGAATTTTGCTTCTTGCTTGACCAAGACACAAGGGATTGTCCAAGCAGATGACATGTTCCACTTGTGCTTTTCCTATCTAAGGTACAACCTGTAAAGTCTGCATCTGAATAGCTTGTCAGAGTAAATGCATCAACTTTGGGATTCCATAATCCTAATGATGGTGTACCTTTCAAGTACTTAAAGATACACTTTATGGCTCTAAGATGAGATTCTTTAGGACAAGATTGAAATCGCGCACATAGGCATACACTAGATATGATGTCAGGTCTGGTAGCAGTAAGATACAGGAGACTACCTATCATGCCTCGATACATCTTGATATAAACATCCTTACCATTCTCATCCTTGCGAAGTTTAATCGATATACTCATAGGCGTATGACTAGATTTGGTTTCTTCCATACCAAATCTCTTAAGCAACTCGCGGATATATTTTGCTTGATTTATGAAGATGCTACCATCGAATTGTTTAACTTGAAATCCCAGAAAGTATGTGATTTCACCCATCATACTCATCTCAAACTCACCGTGCATAAGTTTCTCAAAGTCCTTACAACGAAGATCATTAGTTGCACCAAATAGATTATCATCAATATATATTTGCACAATGATCACATCATCTTTGCATGTTTTGAAAAATAAGGTAGAATCAACTTTGCCTCTCCTAAAACCCTTAGACACAAGATAAGAACTTAGTCTATCATACCATGCTCTAGGAGCTTGTTTTAGTCCATATAATGCCTTTTTAAGTTTGTAAACATAATCTGGATGTTCATGGCATTCAAAACCCGGTGGTTGTTCAAAATAGACTTCTTCCAAAATAAAGCCATTTAAAAATGCACTCTTAACATCCATTTGATATAATTTAAAAGATCTAAATGATGCAAAGACAAGTAGCATGCAAATAGATTCTAACCTAGCTACAGGAGCAAGAGTCTCATCATAATCAATACCTTCTTCTTGATTATAGCCTTGAGCAACTAACCTTGCTTTGTTTCTTACCAGAATGCCGGATTCATCAAGTTTGTTTCTAAATACCCATTTTGTTTCAATGACTGAGTGTTCAGAAGGTTTGGGTACCAGCTCCCACACATCACTTCTTATGAACTAATTCAGTTCCTCTTGCATTGCAATGACCCAAAATTCATCTTAGATGGCATCATGTGCATTCTTGGGCTCAATTTGTGACAAGAATGCAAGGTGTGTGTTCACATTCCGCATGGATGACCTTGTGGTTACTCCTCTGGTGATGTCACCAAGAATAGCATCAGTTTATAGTCCTCTAGGTGCTCTGGTATTTTGAGGAGTGCGTTGTGAAGTTGAAGCTTGTGTAGGGACATTTGGTTTTTCCGCAACCAGATCAGGCAGATTGTCATGTTGTTGTTGTGATGCGTCGTGTGGAACCAATACAGGTAGTTCATCATCTTTTTCATTAGATGGGATATCAATGTTAATAACCTGTGGTTGAGCATTATGAGTAACATCTACTTCTTCTTCAACACTTAGATCACACGGGTCAGTTTATCAAATTCAACATGTATGGATTCTTCAACAATCATATTTATCTTGTTATAGACACGATAAGCTTTACTGGTTGTAGAATAGCCAAGGAAAATGCCATCAACAAATTTTGCTCAAACTTATCAAGATTATCCTTTATATTCAGAATATAGCATTTAGACCCAAAGACCCGAAAGTAAGAAATATTTGGTTTCTTCTCATACCAAATCTCATAGGGTGTCTTTTCAATTATAGGACGCATTAAGACTCTATTTAAAATGTAGCACGCTGTGTTCACACCCTCTGCCTAGAAATAAGCTGGTAACTTATGCTCAATAAGCATAGTTCTAGCCATTTCTTGCAAAGTTCGATTCTTCCTTTCAACAACCCCATTCTGTTGAGGAGTTCTAGGAGTCGAAAAAGTGTGTACTATGCCACTTTGCTCACAAAAATTTTATAACGTTTTTCATTTTGTAATCGTTTAACAAGAGTACTAAACTCATCACATACACGATCCTTATGAGCAAGAAATAAGACCCATGTATATCTTGAATAATCATCAACTACGACAAAAACATATCTTTTACCACCTATACTCATGGTTCTCATAGGTCCAAACAAATCCATATGCAACAACTGAAGAGGTCTAGATGTAGAGATAGCATGCTTGGGTTTAAAGGAACTTTTAACTAGTTTACCAAGCTGACATGCACGACATGTAGCTTCTTTCACATATTTAAGTGCGGGTAAACCTTTCACCAACATCTTGCTTGATAATCTGGAGATAAGGTCCAAGTTGGCATGCCCTAGCCTTTTGTGCCACAAGGTTGGTGTTTCTGTCCTTGTACTTAAACACTTAAGCTCAGAGTTAGTAGCATTATCGAAGGATATAGAATAGATATTCCCTTTTCTGGTACAAGTAAAAATCACGTCTTCATCTATTGAACTAACTAAACATTTTCAAGCTTCAAAAGTAACTTTAAAACCCTTATCACAGAGTTGACTCACACTATGCAAATTATATTTGAGATTATCAACAAGTAAAACATGTTCAATAGATTGGGTAGAGTAAATATTACCAAACCCGAGAATTTGTCTTTTGGACTTGTCCCCAAAAGTTACTTTTCCTTGGTCTTTCATGGTTAGGGATGAAGACATGGACACTTCTACTACCATATGTCTTGAGCATCTATTGTCAAAGATCCATTCATCCCCTATCAACTGCAGGAAACAATTAGGTTTTAGGTACCCAAACTAATTTGGGTCCTGTGGGGTTAGATTTGGTTCCTTTCGGAACCCACACATATCTAACATTTTCATTTCTCTTTTTAATCCTGCAGGCATTGATTCCATGTCCATTCTTTCCACAGTAATAGCAAGTAATACGTGGTGCATGAAAATGTGTGTGCATATGTTTCCTAGAAGAATATTCATAATTGTTTCTTCTAAATCCATGTGATTGCACTCTACAATTTGGTTTGTTAAAAACCAGATTTGGCCTATATGACATATTCTTTCTATTTGGTTTTCTAGTGACCAGATTTGACATACTCGACCCTGAAGCATAGTTGTTCATATACTTGTGTGTCCTATCACTACTTTGGTATGAGGTATTAGGTTTGTATGACACACTAGATTCAACCCTCACAAATCGCATAATATGATTTGGTTTATCAGCAACCAAATGTGTAGTACCTAAACCTTCTTTTTGCATAGGATTTCTTTGCTCCTAACAACATATTCAGATTGTTGGTACTACCAGTGAACTTCTCTAGAGAAGATTTTAAATTAATGACATGCTTCTCAAGAGCACCTTTTTCATTGGATTAATGTCACGTTTCATCCCTGTGTTGCTTCCTCGAATTGAAATTCATTCTTGTGTTGAGTTTTGATTGGTCTTGATCCCTCAGTTGGTCAATTTTTTAAGTTTTTAGTCCTTTTTACCGATTTTACCCCTAAATTCAACACTTTACTGTTCAAACCAGTTTACCCACCCGAAATTCAACCCAGCTAACCGACCCAACCTGGAATCCTATTCAAAAATCTCTGATAAACAAATAACTCTACCTCCCAACATCAAAAATTTTAAAATCATAAAAAAATACAAATTATTTATTAAATTTTTTTAAAAAATTAAAAATCATAAATCAAATTATTTTGTAATTTTAAAATTTTAAACCTTTCTTTTCCACATGTTTTTTTTCTTTTCTATTTTTTTTTATTTTCTTCTTGTTCTCCTCCTCCTTCCCCCTCAACATAAAAAATTTAAAAATTATAAAAATACAAATTATTTTTAAAATTTTCAAAAATTAAAAATCGTAATTTAAATTATTTTTTAATTTAAAAAATCAAAAATTTATGTTTTTTTATCTACTTTTGTTATTTTTTATTTTTCCCCTCCTTTCTTGTCCACACGTCTAGAAAAAATTATATTTTAAAATATTTTTAAACTAAAAAAATACTTTATGATTTTTTATTTTAAAAAAAAATTAATTTTTTTTAACTTTTTAAAATGATTTCCAAAATTTTGATATTGGGAGGTAGAGTTATATATTTATTGAATTTTTTTTATTGGGGTTCCGTGTTGGGTCGGTTAGTTGGGTCAAATTTTGTGTTGGTAAACTGGTTTGAATAGTAAAGTCCTGAATTGAGGTGTAAAATCGGTAAAAAGGACTAAAACCTTAAAAAATTGACCAACTGAGGGATCAAAACCAATCAAAACTGAACCCAAGGATGAATTTTAATTTGAGGGGGCAACAAAGGGAAGAAACGTGACATTAATCCCTTTTTCATTTTCTAGGATTTTACACATATCATTCTTGCAAACATATCTTTTTCCAAGTTCATCATAGGCATTTTTTAGAGCAAACTTTTCAGCTTTTAAATCTTCATAGATTTCATATCATCAGAATTAGCAAGTCTAAGTTTTTTATTTTCATTCTTATAAGCCTCTTCATGAAATTCAAGCAAGTCAAGTTTCTTTTTATACTCTTTATTTTTCTTAACTACATGCTTATATTTGACATGAAATTCTTCAAAAGCATCAAGCAATTCATCAAGATTTAGATCAGTAGAGTCTATTACCTCAGAATCTTCTTGGGCCATGAAGCATAGGTTTGTCTCCTCCTCGACATCAGAATCGTTTGAGGAGTCTGAATCATCCCACGCAACCATAGCCTCCTTTCCCTTGGTTTTTGAAAAACCGATCGGTCCTTCTTTTGGTAAGGACATTCGGACTTGATATGTCCTGGGCGATTGCAACCAAAACACACCATAGAATTCTTTCTTGGGCTCCTCAGCTTTTGTGACCTTAAGATTCTTCCCTTTGAGTTGCTTCTTCATCTTAAGGTACCTAGCAAATTTTCTGGTAAGAAGGGCCACATCGGAGTCACTATCATCCTCAACATTTGGTTCCTGGACCTTCAAAACGACATCCTTCCTCTTTGGTTCGATTTTGTCACCATGACAAATTAGCTTGCCAATCAGCTCATCATAGGATAGCAAATTTAAATTCTGAGCTTCTTCAATGACAGTCACTTTAGGTTCCCATTCTTTGGGAAGTGACCTAAGAGCTTTTGCAATTTTTTCTCTACATGTCAACACTTTTCCAAGTGATGCAAGATTGTTGCAAAGTATAGTGAACCGAGTATCCATTTGATGGATGGTTTCACCCGGAACCATTTCGAATAGCTCATATTCTCTAGTCAAGGGATTGAGCCTTCTTCAATGACAGTCACTTTAGGTTCCCATTCTTTGGGAAGTGACCTAAGAGCTTTTGCAATTTTTTCTCTACATGTCAACACTTTTCCAAGTGATGCAAGATTGTTGCAAAGTATAGTGAACCGAGTATCCATTTGATGGATGGTTTCACCCGGAACCATTTCGAATAGCTCATATTCTCTAGTCAAGGGATTGAGCCATGATTTTTTAACTTGGTTTGTGCCTTCATGAATGATGCACAACAACCTCCAGATTTCATGAGCAGTTTCACAAGAACAGACCCTTTGAAACTCGCTCTCACTGATTCCACACAAAAGAGCATTTTTGGCTTGAGCATTAAGCTTAGCTCTCTTCATTTCATCATCAGTCCAGAGATGCATAGGACTGTTTGGCCTGTTGTAAGGATTCTGGACAATATGCCACATTTCAATGTCCTTTTCTCCATGGAAGATCTTCATGTGAAACTTCCAAAAATCAAAGTTTGCCCCATCAAAATTTGGTGCCATGTTCACGCTTATTCCCTCAAAAGCCATGATCTTTTCTCTAGGAGATTAATCCTAACACAAAGAGAGCAAGCCCCGCTACCAATTGTAGGCCCAAAAGTGCATGAGAGGGGAGGGGTGAATTAGGCTTTAAACTCTTTTGGACAGAGAGATTTGATTTTTGCGACACCAAATCTCTGTGATGTAATGCAAGTGCTTGACTTATGAAATGAGTAAAGTAAGTAGAGAGAAATTGACACAGGTGATTTAGAGTGGTTCTCCCTCACCAGGTACCTCCACTACCTAAAGGTTCCTTCCTTTAGGATTTCAAACACTCACTACACTCACCTTTTTGCGGAATCAACCATAACCTTTACAATCACAAGCTTTTCTAGGCTAAGCTCAAACCTTTTACAAGTTTTTCACAGGCTAAACTCTAACCTTACAAGCTTTTCACAGGCTAAGCTCTAACCTACCCTCAAATCTAATAGACTTGAGTACCCAGCAAAACTAAACCAAGCCTTGCTTACAAATTACCCCTTAGAATGTGTTTCGTACAGTAAACAGAAAAACCAGATCAGATACCAAATCTTTTAGCTCAAGTATACACTCAAATTTTGCACAATTGTTGGGATGAACTTCCAGAGGTGTAAACAACCCTCTTTATAGAATCTGAGTGTGGGAGATAAGCTCCTGCAACGGCTCCTTCTTCTCCAGTTGACTTGAAACACCCGTGTCCCAATTTAACAATAAAACACTTAAACACAAGGAATTCACCAAAATGTCCCTGAAACCCAGGACACGAAACCATTACCAAAATCATTATCCAAAAACCTTAATAATCCGAGATGTCATAAAGAACAGAAGACAAACAAACCGGCTTAACAAGCCATAGGTCAACCCGGCATCCTGCCGAAACACCATCAAATATCCAATCCCGGCAACCCACCGATAAAATAATCAAAACCAATAATGACATCTCACAAAATCCAATGCAGCAGAAGATAAAGATAAAATAAAACATAAATAGAAGATGATATGCAAGTCGGCTCTATGGATCCAAGCGGGAGAAGAAGCACAGCTACCTGCTGGGATATCCACGTCCGTACTCTGGAAAGGAAGAAAGGAACTGCATGCTAACTAAGAGTCTGAATGAAACACCCGTGTCCCAATTTCACAAATAAAACAATTAAATAAAGAAAAATACCAAAATACCCCTGAACCCCGGGACACGGAAACCAATATCAAAAACATTATCCAAAATTCTTAATAAAACGAGATGTCAAAAGAACAACACAATCCGGCTTAACGAGCCACAAGACAACCCGGCATCCTGCCGAAACATCATCAATACATAAACCCGGCAACCCGCCGAAAATGTAATCCAAAATCAATAGAGACATCTCAATAAAAATCCAATGCAGCGGAAGAAACAAACGGAGTAAAAATAAGAGAAACAAAACAACATGCATGCCGACCCTATGGATCCAACCGGGAGATCAAGCACAGCTATCTGCTGAGATAACCACGTCCGTACTCTGGAAGGATGGAAAGTGACTGCACGCTATCTAAAGTCTGAAAAACAACGTTGGCGATTATGTGAGTTGTTAGGACTAATGCTTCCATGTTTCATTTCAAGGTTTTGATAATGACAAACTAACCAAAGCTCCATTCATGAATTCATTCCTTGAAGAAAAGCAAAAAGACATCAATCAATGAAGCACAAGTCTAAGACAAAGGAGTACAAGATTTGAAGCAACAAGGATGAAGATATATAGAGAGTTCATCTATAGGAAATCCTTGTAAATGGTAACTCAAGTACTCCAAGTTAATG
>JAKUCV010000107.1:2003-49689 GCA_028386065.3 Turnera subulata | reverse complement strand
CTCTAACTGATTCGTTCCAGCTTCGTCTTGGTCTAGATGATTTGTTCCAGCAGTTGGGTGAAAGACCTCAACCGAACAAGGTACGAAATTTTGTTATGCGGTTTATATGCTTCACATGTGGTTCTTGGTTTAGTTTCCTAGCTTCCGCTGCATGTCTAGCTCATTATGAATGTCGTAATAGCTTCTAGGAAACTTACAACCCCTTTAATTTTTATTCCAGACGATGACGAGGTTGAATTTTAGTGAGATTCAATAGTAGTATAACCCCAATATACGATTAAAAAAAACTGAATCTAGATTTCTTTAAAAAAGTATAATAAGGCCCTCCATGGAAGTAAAGAGATAGAAAAGTATAAACTACTTAAGAACCTAAAGCTAAGATATTCAGGAACATTGAGAAAAAAAGGACAAAAGTGAAAATTATTAAACAATTTCTAGGCTTGTGGGTCCATTAAACACATGTCCGCACCATGAAGACTTACCGATTATTGAAGGTAAATAGGATAACAATATTCAGTTTTTACTAAGTTGAAGGACACAATTAGTGAAATTAAGAGAAGAGGGACAACAATGATAAAATTCACTTACGTTAAAGGACATAAAAAAGCCTTTTAAACCCTTTTTTAAAGTACCGTTTCCTCTCTTCCCCGCGTACGGCTATTAAACTTAGGTCACCCACTCGTCTCGTCTCCATCACCCCTAACCTAAACCCTTCATTTCACCGAGATGCTCAGCGGCGGCGGCAGCATCAAGCCCATCATCACCCCTACCCCTGCAGACAACGGCTGCATGAGGGTCCCACAGGGGTACAAAGGGCCCATCAATACTCCAGAGGAGGGGGTTACCAAGAAGTGGGTGAGAGAGGAGATTAGGAAGCACTTGCAGACCAGGGTCACAGCGGCCCCTACCGGAGCTGCGGCCTATTTCTGGAAGTTGGTGGAGGCTGCCACCGTCCCGGAGGTACAGTAAATTTTCTTTTTATCTTCCGGCTTGCGTTTCTTTTAAAACCCTTCGAATATGTGCCTTCTGCCCTTTTTTTTAAAATTTGTTTAACTTATACTCTTCATTTCTTTTTTCAGTCCCACAAACTGTCAGGCGTGGATCTTTATGCTAACCGAACTTACAAGCTTATCACCGTGGGTGCTTGTTGCCTCACCTTTGCTGGATTCTTCTGTGGGGTGCAGTCCAAGAAGCAAGAACCAGTTTCTGGGGTTGTCCGTGAGGTGAAGGCTGGGGTGCAGTCCACTACAGGGGGAGTGGCTGATCTGTTGGATCTTGCCCAGGAGAATCTCCGCCTCAAGCAAAAGGTTGACCTGCTGGAGAAGGAGAAGGAGAAGGAGAAGGAGAAGGAACTGCTGCAAAAGGAAAAGGAGAAGAAACCCTCTGGTGGTGTGTCGTATAAGATAGGATTTTGCACCCCTATTTATAGTTTCACATGGAAAATTAAGATTGAGCGTCTTTTGGGTTTTTGTTGAGGGGAAAGAATGAACTTTTATTATGTAAATAATCTAAACCCTAATTAACTTGAAGCTGTAGTTGTGGTTATTAATTTTCAAGTGGTTGTTTTGCCAAGGCTTAATTTTATGTCATATTATTTTAGCCTTGTTTTTGGGATGTCATTAAGTCTGTTAAGATTATAACACGGGACGTGGTTTTTTAGTCGAAGTTTGTAATCGTTTTAACTAACGTAGTTATTACAGCTTTAATTGAAAACAAACATCCTAATTTATTTTTAGCTTTACTCGAATCCCCAAGCTTAGGAATTAAATTACTCTCAAGTTGGTTCATAACTAAAACTAAATCAGTTATGTGAGGGTGTAGCAAAACCACACTGTTGCATGTTTTCTTTTAAATGACTTGTTCAAATTAATAAAATCTGCTTCTATTCTATCCATCTTCTTTCCTTCTCTTTTCAAGATTGAAAACAAAATTAGCGGCTACATGTGGTCAAATGGATGGAACACAAGATGGCATGAGCTGAAAAGATGGTTTGGGAGTTTAGAACCCTAAAGAGATCCAAAGGGAGAAGAAGAACACAATAAATAAAACCCCAACGGCAACAACATATATAATGCGTTCAGACCACATAACCCACGATCTACACAACATAACAGTCAACCGAGACACAACAGTATCATACCTTAATACATACACATACAACACATGTAAATCATAAGAGTCAACCGAGGCACAGAAACAGTTACATAGCTTGATATTATGCAAAACACATCTTTACTGACTTGCCACTGCCACACCCAGAAAGTTTAAGACTTGAAAAACTACTCTTTATTTTCCAAAGCCTTCCTATGCTTTTCCCCAATCTTCCTCCCCAATATTTCCTCAACCTTCTTGGATATTTCCTCAACCTTCTTGGTTTCTTCCAGGTGCACCTGGTACAATTCACTGCCTTCCTTGTACATTAAATAAGAATAGCCGGCAAGAGAGCCCATTACGCCCCATTTTGCCAGCTCCTGCAAAGGATAAAAAAGAGGGAGAGGGGAGCATGAGATTACATTACATAAAATAAAATATTATGATTATTGTTTATTTTAAGGATATATGTCCAAATAAATTAGGGTTCTTGCGGGGAAGGAATTACATACCAGCACAAAGGACAAAGGACTAATAGGCACCATCTCTCTCTGCAGCAGTAAAGGAGAATAGAGATTTATACACTAAACTGGGAAAACAAGAGGAGGAAACAAAAAAAAAAAAAACACAACGCGAGAGACATTAAAAATTTACAATACAGGGAAAAGAGAAAATTAAAAAAAAAAAAAAAGAAGAAGAAGAGAGAAATCATTAGATCTGTAGATCCGGAATGAATACCTCAATTACGGGGAACTGTAGACGACGAACGATGAGACGGAAGGAATCGGGAACCGTAAGCGAACGATGGGAGAGGGCAGAGGCGGAGAAGCAAGAAAAAGTAAAGTCTGAGTTTGCCAGAGAGAAGAGTAAAGAGGCCAGGTATAGGCAAAGTTCCTTTTATACTTGGCTTGGACAGTCTCAAACCGGTAACCGACCCATCCCTTCCTTCTTTTCTTTTTTGCACTTGGCCCTTGGCCTTTGGGTATGGTGATTGGTGAGTGAGTTTTCCTTTCTAATTTCTTTTTCCTAATTTTACATACAATTCTTCATTTTTTTATTATTATTATTTCGAATTAAATTACTAGTATTATTTATGGGGTAAGCTATAATCTTCTTCATTCGTTTTTGGATAAGAATAATAATATCAATAATAGTTACTTTATAAAATTTGTCAATAACCAAATTTTTTCTCGTATTAGTACCTTAGACTTAACATTTATCGTTTTTATGAATAATTTATATAAACTTATTTTTTTAATTATTTTTTTCATGGAACATTAGTTTTAAGAATTTATAGTTTTTGTGAAGAATTTATATAAAGTGATTTTGTTGCGTGTTAGTATCGGAGTTGGATTTGGATAAGTTAGGAGCAAAATTTCGAATATCAGGTGAGGGAAAAAAATGCTATGTATATTATATAAGATAAAAAAAAAGTCGAAAAATAATAATTAAAAAAAAAAGTCGAAACTGGTCCGCATGACTGCCACTGGTCGGCAGTCGGTTGCCATGACCATATATAACAAAGATATATAGAATTTTCTGTAATAAGTAAACCCTCTCTATCATGGTAAAATAGGATAGACGAATAGCCCTTAAGTGCAAATGAGGATATTGTTGTCTTCGTCATTGGGAAATAAATATACTCTTGAGGTTTTCTGACGCGTTGAAGAACTCAACATGGATTGAGACAATTTGGAAGACTGAATATATCCCTTCATAACATGTCGTCCATTAGAAATCAGAGTTCTAATAAAAAGAAAAATAGAGCCCTTAATCGGAAACCGTATAAAGATTAACTAAGGAGAGAAGAAAATCTTCAACCAATTCCTCTTTTCTGGTGTGTGAGTAATTTCTATTAGGTGGTCAATTTTGTTAGTAAGAGAATTATGGGCACATTCAGGGATAATTGGTCTAATCCAGCAAGCTCGCCGGACAATTGATTTCTTTAAGTCTATCTGAAGAAGTTCTTAACGGATCAAAATACCATTATCGGTGAAAAAAAAGCAATTGATGACTTGATCATACTGTTATTGTGCCGGATTAAAAAGGAAAGATTGATGCTTTCATTGATGATAACTAGAATAATAGGACTTCTAGAGCCCTTTATCCTCTTATTACACAATGAAGTTTAATGCATAACAAACTAAATTACCTTTGTTTGTAGGATTAAATAAAGTTGAAATGAATTTTAATGAATAACAAACCAAATTTCAAAATGATTATAAATTACCCATACGAAAGGAGGATTGGAAGGGGTTGGAATTCTTAATTTAATGAGAGTGCTGTCTGAGCTTCGAAGTATCGATGATTTTGATTTAATCAATACACTCCCACACCGTTTTGGTGTGACACGTATAAAAGAAATTTATGACTTGTTCAAATAAATAAAATCTGCTTCTATTCTCTATCCATCTTTTTTCCTTTCCTTTTCAAGATTCAAAATAAAATTAAGCTCGATGTCAAATAGATGGAACACAAGATAACATGAACTCAAAAGATGATTTGGGAGTTTAGAACACAAGATAACATGAACTCAAAACATGAACTCAAATAAATAAAATCTGCTTCTATTCTAAAGAGATCCAAAAGTTAGATCCCATGCATGGAGGGGCCTGAGGAGAGAAGACGAGGTCAAAGATGAGTCGCAAGATTCTGGCTCTACCTTAGCAGATTGAGACTCAAATAGGAAGAGAAGCAAATGATTGCGGGTCAAGGCTTCATCGATGGAGCTAATTGCGTTGTATGTGTCGAGAGAAGTGCTCAAACTAGATGGAAGCTATTGAAGCTAAAGGGCCTAAGATTGACTTGAAATGAGATGGGTATGCAAAAGTTTAACACCTCCTGGACCCTTGGGGAAAGAAAGAAAAAAAGATGTTGTTGCCCCAAAAACGGGTTTTAGGAAACAGGACAAGCAACTACTATTTGCCAAACCCAAAACTGAGTCGTTTTGAGCAGATGGTGTTGCACGTCTCTGGTTGGGCTTTGCACAAAGATAAATGAAACAAAGGCCTTGATTTTATTAATGATATTGGGTTACAAAGATAATATACAGCCTACAACGGCCGCAGCTTACAGATTCCCTATACTAAGCTCCTGCTGTCTTATAGTTTCCGACCGTGGGCAACGATTACACAGCACACCGAGGGGGAATCACCTGCACACACACTTGGGAAAGTAGGGGTAACAAGATCCAAGGATAAGAGTTAAGAGGAGGTTAGGGTAACGAGAGATAAAAATAAAGGAGTTAAGCGTAACGAGAGATAAAAATAAAGGAGTTTAAGAGTGCGAGAGATTAAAAGTAAAGGAGTTTAATGGTGTGAGAGATTAAAAGTAAAGGAGTTAAGGGTGCAAGAGATTAACAGTAAAGGAGTTAAGGGTGCGAGAGATTAAAAGTAAAGAGTAAGAGTGGGAGAGATTAAAGTAAATGACATAAATATAAAGAGATAAGGGAACAAGAGATAAAAGTAAATGACAGGAAAAGTAAAATAAATTAAAGGTGTATAGTTGTTTGTTTGTGTGTGTGTTGGCTGCGTTCCCCCTCTTGTGCTTTTATAGTGGTAGAGATGCCATTCGTATGCCGTACTATGGGTCTCGTCGCGTCGTACTTTCACAAGACTTTTTTGGTTGAAAGTCCATTTTAGCCTTCCCCTGCCATCCTCAGGGGCCGCAGGCTGGGGTAGTTCGTCATTTCGTTTCCTTATGCTGCGACCGTCTCCCAAAATATCTTTCGTAGGGGATTGTAGCAAATGCCGGACCGCATTAGTGAATGCCACGCGGCCTTCGGGTCCCCCGACTGGCCCGTTTGGTTTATCCACTCAAACCCGCAAGCCCTCTTTCAAACAATTGTGGACTGGGCCAAATGTGGACCTTTCTTTGTGAGTTCCAGATATCCACCAGTCAACTCTTGGTCTGGTCGTAACTCCCGCATCATCATGGCCTTTCCATAGACGCAAATTCATCTATATTTCATTGGACTTTGTGACACCGCACAAGGGAATTGAGAAACACAATAAAGCCCCAACAGGGATTGAGTTTGATTTCACATAATGCCTTCAAACCACATAACCGGCGATTTACACAACATATAATAGTCAATTGAGACACAACAGTATCATACATTAATACATACATTCAAAACACATGTAAATCATAAGAATCCAACCGAGTTTCATAACTTGATGTATTCAAAACTCATCTTACTGACTTGGTGCTAAAATATGTCAGATTAATCTAATAGATAATTTTTTTTTTCTCATAATCAATACTATTGTCATAACTTTAGGATTTTAAACCAAGAATGTCCGTTGAACAAACACGATGCGGCTACTATATAAATGGTGTATTTTTTTTCATCAAACTTGTAATAGATGCTATGCCCGCTTGCCTGTCGGAGCCCACCGATTGCAGGAAGAAAAAAATGTGGGCACAGCAATGAGGTATATATATACGCACACAATTACCATCATAAATTTATTTAATTTGCAAGCATATACGCCCCAGCATTGACTACTAATTATTTTCTATCTCTGTAAATTGGCACTGATCACTAAATTCATTGCTTTATTGCGTACAGCTGAGGAAGTAGAAGCCCCCGCCCAAGCAAAAAAAAACCAAATGAGATTGGGGACTCATGCGTGTGCATGGATGCACTAAATAATAGTAGTATATATAGGTTGACCATTGTTTGTCTATGGCTATCTAAGCCATTATCATAACTTTTGTTATTTCAATGCACTGATTAATTAGTACATTATAATTATTAAGCATTGTTAGAGGTTGTTTGCCTGTGTTTAATATTTGATTTTCGTCAATGATATTCATCTAATATTTGATAAAATTTTAGTGAATATCCGGCCTAATTATCGAACGCCGGATTGTCATCAGTAGCATCCAAACAATGGCACTTTGTGATACTGCTAGTTGACGAATGAACTAGAGGGCTCGTAATGATAGTATTTCACTGTTAATATGCCACAAGTGACACTATGCGGGCGGCAACTGCAAATAGAAACGAGCAATTTATAAAACTGAAGTGTTAAACTAACCGTACCGAACAAAATATATGGAATACATTGAAAATCATGTAAACGAGTAATTGAAGTGAAGATGGAATTCTTAGAAAAAGTTTGAGCACAGTTCACAAGAGCAAATTAAAGAGTATATATACTAACGTACAAGTACTTCAGCTTCGTTCATATATATATATATATATATATATATATATATATATATATATTCAGTGCGTGGCACCGTGGAATTATAAGGTGATCATCTCCAATCATCTGATTGAGAGATGCATCAAGTGCCAGGTCCATATTACGGAACAATGGAGTCGATCCAAGAAAACCGAATCAATCCAAGCCCAAGTTAGTTGCGGAGTATCAAATACTCCAATGTAGCTCCTATATACGGAGTATCAAATACTCCAATCATTTGCAACACCAATTATCAAAAAACAACGACAATGAAGGATTTTCTCTAGTATACTCTCTGTTGGGGCATGCACCATTTTCATCTCAACATACTCGACCGAGTATTTCTCCCCTCTAGAGTTTGATGTTCGTGTAATGATCAATGGCTTCATAAACAATTCATCCCTCCCTCTAGCCACCACATATATGGTGTTCATCCAATGACCAAGACGCGACTTCTTCAGTTGGAGGCACAAGACCAAACTCTTCTTCTGGGGCGCGCTAGTAGTACTCATCGTGTCTCCTGCACCATGAAATGGGAAAGAGGAGGAAGTTTGATGCCTCTAAGTTTCCCAGGGATGTCCACAGGTGCAGGCTTTTCAGGAAGTGCTCTTGGCTGGTAAGGGAGGATGGGTTTTACTTCAGTAATGATGAAGTAAATTGGAAGAAAGACTTCTCATGGTTGTAATAGCATAGCAATATATATATATTGTTGTCTTTTACTTCATTATTTCTGCCTCATGTCATGACTAGTAATCATCAATTAGCAATTTTGTACTTTTGGGATATCGAAATATATTCTCTTTGTCATCCATTCCAAGTTTTTGCTTAATACTTATACATACTTGTATCGAACTCTCAACTAGTGGGGGTAGTGACTGAAGTCTGAAACTCAACCAACTATGGATTTTGATTCAATCATATACTTCCACATCGTTTGGAATTGGTGTGACAGTATAAAAGAAATCTATGGTTTGTTCAAATAAAATCTACTTCTATTCTATCCATTCTTTTTCCTTTTCTTTTCACGATTCAAAACAAAAGTAACGGTAGATGTCAAATAGATGGAACACAAGATAACATGAACTCAAAAGATGATTTGGGAGTTTAGAATCCAAAACTTGGATCCCCATGGGCATGGAGGGGCCTGAAGAGTGAAGACGAAGTCAAAGAAGAGTCGCAAGATTCTGGCTCTAGCTTGGCAGCAGATTAAGACTCAAATAGGAGAAGCAAAAAAATAGGAGAAGCAAATGATTGCGGGTCATACGCGAAATGAAACGAATTCGAGATGAAGATGGTTCTCGTTTTAATAATTTCCAAATCTTGAATCACCGAAATGCGCTTCTAAATCTACTTGGGAAAGGGGGATTTAGCGAGGTCTACAAGGTCAGAACTTTAGAGAATCATTTACTTGTTTCAGTGATGGAATATTAACTACTGCTCTTTTTCTTTTATACTACTTTTTGCCTAGGCCGGTAGATCATCTCTTGCCATTATTGGCAATTGTAAAAACATAGCTTTTTGCAGTGACCTGAAGTAAGAAATTCCTCAATGCAACGACAAATTGGCAAAAAGCAACCTCTTTGTGTACAACCTTTAACAATTTCTCTCACTTGTTATATTAAAAAATATTTTAGAGTTTTGAGAAGCATTAAATTTTTTTTTTTCATGTTTATCCTTTTGTTGTCGGGATAATAGAAATGGTAAGTTTTGTTCTTGGGATAATAGAAAGGGTAGGTTGGTTATATGAATAATAAAATTTGATGAAATTAGATTTATTTGATGTTTTTCCTAGAGTTTTATAAATACCTTAAAAATCTTATATTGAAGGACAGATGTAATTATTACTTTATTACTTCACTATGTGATTAACAGAAAAACAATTATTTCTTATCGTCACTTACCATTCCATTTTGCTACCTATCCCTACAATTATATTAAGAGTATTAACTCCTCCAACCCACTAGTTTACTCGTCTTCCTAACCTTGACCGTCTCTGACTATTCCGCTACTCGCCTTCCTACCCTAACCTACCCACACCCATTCGCCCCAGGACCTGCCAACGCTCATGAAAACCCGGGTTGGTCAGTCCTCCATTCATCCACATGTTGGGGTGCCATTTGCGTCGCAAGTCTCCGGATGGCTGCATGAGGGTGTCGGAGGGCTTCAAAGGCCAAATCCTCCATCCTCTGGAGCTGGTTACAAAAGATTGGGTAAGAAAACAGATAGAGAAGGAAGTGGAGCTCTTGACCAAGGCTAAAGTTTGCAGTCCCATCAACTCTCTGGTCTCCCTTTGTATGCCAATTGGGTTTTTAAGCTTGGTATTCTCGTCGATTCCTACCTAACATTCGTTGGTTTCTTCTTTAACATCCTGACGAAGAAGCCAGAATCCATTGTTGTGGTGAGCCATGAGTTGACGCGTGGGGTACAGTCCCGTTCAAATTGATCTTTGTTGGATGAGTAATAAGTAATATAATTACTTAACTATGTGATTATTGAGAAAAACAATTGACAATTGTCAATAATTATCATTTAATTAAAGCTTACATGGTTCAATGAGTAACGAAATGGATTTTTTTTTTTGTTTGGTGAGAAATGAAATGGAATAGAGTTTTTAATCCGAAAATCCGTGATCCAAATCCCGAATAGGTTAGTGTAGAAATTTTTTTAAAAGAAATTAAAATTGGATGGCTTTTCAAAAATTTTAGGTTTTTTCAAATAAAAAGTGAAAAAACATAATGGCACTAAACCTTGCGATGCTAGAGAAGGAGGAGCCAATCATATATAGCTACCATCTCTTATTAATTATTAATTATTAGTAATATATGTGAGTAATCAGAAAAACAATTATGACAAGCATAGCATTTTAGTCGTCATTATTGGCTACCTGATTAATTAGTGTTATGAGAAAAGATTTAAATATTTGCTTTCCTCTCATCGCCCTAGGACTTGCTCTCGGCTCAACCATGTTCCGCCACTGCTGCATCAACAGGACTTTCCTCAAACCCACTCCTCCTTCGGATGGTTGCATGAGGGTGGCTGAGGGCTTCAAAGGCTCTCTCATCCCTCCTCCAGAGGCCGCGGTTACCAAAGCTTGGGTTAGGAGAGAGATCAAGAAAGAAGTGGAGCTTTTATCGAAGGCCACAACTCCTATTGGGCTTCTGTCGAAGATGTGGCATTTTGTGGACGCTGCTACGGCCGGTGAGGTGAAAATGTATTCTTAATTATCTTCCCCAGCTAATAGTCCTTCCTTCTTCTTGTTTGATTTTTTTTTTAACTATATATATATATATTTCAGTCCCATCACCTCTCTGGCATCCATCTCTACGCCAACAGACTTTAAAAAGTCGGCATTCTAGGAGGTTCTTACGTCTCTTGCGGTTGTCTCCTCATTTGGCTAGCATCAAAGCACCAAGAATCCATTTCTGAGATGAAGCGTGGGGTGGAGTCCACCTCAGGAGAAATGGCTGATCTTGGCTGGGAGAACACTCACTTGAAGGAAAAAATTGCAATGCTGGAGAAGAAGGAGAAAAAGGGAAAATAGGAGGGGAAGGAGAAGGAAGGCTCTTCTGGTGGTAAAATGGAGTTTCGCGTCCATTTTGCACCCACCCTAAGTTTTAGATTTTAAGATTGAGCATTGGTGTGATACTAGGGTTTGGGTCTTTTTGGTGAGGGGAGAGAAATGTTGTAAAAGAATTTAAAATTGGACATCAAAAAATTTAGGTGTTCTCAAATAAAAGTGGGAAAAATTAATAATATGGCATTTGCGGAGTGGATGATAAATCTGTTAGCAACACGCATAATCAACCGCATCAATGCTTGCAACCAATCCCAAAAATGGGAGTGTTCTACCATATGTCAGTAACTTAATATCAGACATAGATGGCTACAACTTAGTATACAAGCCAGGATGTTTGGCTTCGTTATCACATCAAGTTCGTCTTGGTGGACAATTGACTTCTTTAAGCCAATCTTAAGAAATTCTTTTTTTTGGCACACCGGAATCACATAAGTAAACCCCAATCCCAATAAATCCTCTTTAATCTCGTTCATTGAGATCGAACTCATGACCCATTGAAACCCAATTTAAGAGAGATGCCACGAATAGTGTTTGCCAATCTGAAAGAAATTCTAAATTGAACAAAATACAATTTTAAGTGAAAAAAAAAAGCAAATGATGGCTTGATGTTGTTGTTGTGCTAGATTAAATTAAAAGTTGATGCTTTATGCGCTTTCATTGATGATAATCGTTTGAGTGATGATAAATGTTTCAAAATGATAAGTTTCCAATGATGATACATATGATTTGCTAAACATCATCTCGGCATCAAACTCTTTTATAAATGCTTTCTTTTATTCCAATCCATCCATTTTTTTTTTACACAATGAATTTTAATGCATAACACCGAAATCTTTTACCAAATATGGAGTTGATACAAATTGGTAAGCGACTTAATTGCGCTTAACGGAGATTTCGAGTTCGAAAAAAAAAGAACCAAAGAAAGCAAAAGAAATTTATGGATTTCTGAAACTCAATAACATGAACTCAAAAGATGATTTAGAACCCTAAAGAGATTCAAAAGTTAGATTCTCCTTTGGAGGGCCTGAAGAGAGAAGACAAGATCAAAGATGAGTCAGCACGGTTGGAGCTAATTGCGTTGTATCTGTCCGAGAGGAGTGCTTCAAACTAGATGGAAGCTGTCGAAGCTAAAGGTTATATGTATGTATGTATATGAAGTTTAATGTCTAAATTAGGGTTCTTGGGGGCAAGTAGCAACATACCAGCAACACAGAAAACGGACTGGTACAGGCACCATTTCTGCATGCATAAACGAGAATAAAGATTTATAAACTAAAAAACAAAAGGAGGAAAGAAAAAACACAACGCCAGAGATATCAAAATTTATGATAATAATAATAATAATAATAATAATAATAATAATAATAATAATAATAATAATAATAATAATAATAATAAAAGAAAAAATATTATCTCTGAAAATCCGGATGAATACAATTGATGAGAGAGGAGAGACGGAGAAGAGGCAGAGGAACAAGTTACTCGAACGAGTTTGGAACTTGTTAGAAAAGTAAGCAATGTTCCTTTTATACTTGGCTTGAATTAAAAGTATCCTATGTGGCGACCAATTTTAAAAAAATATCATAGTGAATTAAAAATTTATTATAAAAAATAAATATAATGGGGGAAAAGAGTATTTTTTAAAAAATAAAATTAAAGGATAAATAAAATATATAAAATATACTTCTTAAAAAAAAGAATGCGGAGATGAGTAGTTTTTTCATCTTTTTTAGTTATTATTTTTATATTTTTCATCTTTAATTTTTTTTCAAATAAATTGTGTCACAATTCCACGATAAAACACATCACATCCTCAAGCAATTCCATGAAAACAAGCAACGTCACGTTTGGTGAATTAAAAAAATTAAAAACAAAAAAGGCATGAAGCAAGCACGATTGAGTGCTATAATAAATTGGCCAAAAATGCTACGCAGCAAACGATGCTGTCTATGTCAGTCAATAGATAAAAAAATTGTGATTTAATCACGTGGCTGACCCGCTTTTATTATGATTTTTTTATTTATAAGAGTTTTATTTTTCAATCTCTAAAGAGTGAAGTCACCTTTTAAAAGGAAAACGATTTACTACTTATTTTTTAAAAAAAGGGAACAAGATTTTAACAATTAATGAATTTTTATTTTTTAATGACTAAAATAACCCTCTCTAGTCACTAAGAAATAAATCTCATTAATTGTAGGGATTATTTCCTTTTCTCACGTGCGGCCGGGGGGGAAAAACCTAAATAAAATTGGGGTTTTAATTAATGAGACAAATACTCCACCGACCTAGACGGACACTTGTATAAAAAAAGCATCTCCCTCATTTCTTGCGGCGGCGGCGTTTCTCGTCTTTCTGCTGTCTTCACTTTTCTTTTGTTTTGTCTTTTCAAGAAGTCCCCACAAGTACATTTTCCATGTCGCTTACGCGGCTACTATACCAGCAGTGCCCCTCTCCTTCGCTCCCTTCTTCTTCTTCTTCTTCCTCCCCTGTATCAGCTGATCGTCGCCGCCTCTCAAGCAGCAGCAGAAGTGTTGTTAGATGCTGCTGCAGCTCCTCCTCGCAGAGCGGGAGTAGTAAACATGTGCGCCTTGGCTTGCCTAGCAAAGGCCGGATGCATAACGACACTCTCAATTTCCTCAGGGTATATAGGCTAAAGCAGCCATTTGTGAACAAAATCCAATCTTCTCTCCATCTTTTTTTTTTTTTTTAGTTTGTAATTTGGAATTGAGTTACTCTGGTTCTGGTTTTCAAAATTTAGTTTTTTTAATTTTTTTATATTTTGTTCCAAAAGGACTGTCAGTTACCGGTGAAGCTTGTCAATCCTAGACAATATCAAGCTACAATCCCTCAGGTTTTTACTAGTTTCTTGTATGACTCAATCAATTTTTCTTTAATGTGGGTTTTGTTTTAGATAGTATGGTTTTTTTTTTTTTAATTTTATTAACTATCTCTGTTTTTAGATATCTAATCTCGAGGTGTGGTTCCAACGACCCAAAGACATCGTACGCAAGTTGTTGTCGGGAGATTTGGACCTTGGAATTGTGGGACTTGATACATACTGTGAATATGGGCTGCAGGTAAGCATAATGCTCTTCTTAACTTTCTTTACATGGAATTTTTCGCGTTCTCCAGGTTGCATACACCCTAAAACAAAATTTGTAGAACACTTCTCTTCTTTGTTTCTTGAGGAAAAAAAAAAAAAAAGAAGCTTTTTACAAGCTTTAAGTTTATTTAGCATGCCATTTTTAAGAACACTATAAATAAAGTTGTCTTTGGTTTCTGTGAAGGGAACGCCCTCTTCATAGCCTGTCTATATAGAAGGTACATAGGGTTTTGAAAGTGATCTTTTGAGTTGAGTTGAAATTTCTGCAGTGTTTGAATGTTTATGGCTTTTTTGGTAAAAAAAAGGATGACCGGGAAACTAAGTGCGGGAATGAACTCATTATTTCTGGTTTCCACAAATCAGTGTATAATTTCCCCTGCAAAAAATCTCAAAACCCTCACGCATACTTCAGCTACTAGTTATCTTTGGGGAATTGGTCTCTTTAGAGTTCTTAATCATCTTTACTTTATATAAGTTTGGTACTGTTTCTTGTTGGTCCCTTGTTCAAAGTTGGAACTTCTTTTTCAGGGAAGTGAAGATCTTGTAGTTGTTCATGAAGCTCTTGGATATGGGGATTGTCGGGTATCCCTTGCAGTAAGTTCTCTCATATCTCTGTCTATTTCAGAACTTATTGCAAATGTTTTTGTCAATTTAACTTCTTTTTTTTTTTTTTTTCCAGATTCCCAAGTATGGGATATTTGAAAAGATCAATTCACTGAAGGAACTAGCACAATTGCCTCACTGGACAGCTGAGAAGCCTCTCCGTATTGCTACAGGATTTACTCATGTATGATATCAGTAAAGCTTATTTCAACATATAAGAAATTCGTTTTCTGCTAGTGATATTTTGTTGACTTTGGCTATAAGGTACCATTTGAACTTATGTTTCTTTTGCATTTTATGCACAGTTAGGTCTGAAATTTATGAAAGATAATGGTTTAGTGCATGTGGCCTTTTCAACTGCTGATGGAGCACTTGAAGCTGCCCCTGCGGTGAGAAGCATTCTTGACTATTCAGTTTTTCCTTTTGGAAAATGAAATCACAATTGTTTATGAATCTATATTTACTTACTCTTATATAGAAGTTAGCTTACTGATATCCAGTTAGTTAGTTTTTCTTTCAGTTTTCTTGACTTTAGCACGCTTGTTTCATTTGATTGATTGCAACTTGAACAATGTTTGGAGAATGTTTTTCTTTCTTCTTATGTAGATGGGGGTAGCTGATGCCATTTTGGATCTTGTAAGTAGTGGGACAACACTAAAAGAAAACTACTTGAAAGAAATTGAAGGTGGCGTCGTGTTGCAGAGTCAGGTCAGTAAGCAAAGTGCATGAAACAAATTTATAAAGAATTTGATCTTGTAGGTTAAAGGGCATTTCGGTTAGCTGGTTTGAAATTTGGCCTTCAGTATATATTATTGTGCACTTAAGTTTCACTTACTCTCAGGCTGTTCTAGTTGCGAGGAAGGAATCGTTGATCCAACGACTAGATGCGAGGGATATAGCACAAGAGGTTCTTGAAAGGTTTGAGGCACATTTGAGGGCTGGTGGTCAGTTCAAGGTATGCATCTCCTCATATTCTGATCTATTTGCTGTGCAAGTTTCTCCCTTAACAGTAACACTGTCAGCGCAGGTAATTGCAAATATGAGAGGACGCAGTGCTGAGGAAGTGGCTGGGCGAGTGCTAAGTCAGACATCCTTGTCTGGATTACAGGTTTGATTTGAAGACCTAACTATTTGTTTCTATCTGTAGTTATGTTAATGGAACCTAGAAACAGAGACGCATTGTATGTCACTTGGAAATTTAGTATTCAACAGTTTCTTGATCATCTATATCACTTTCCATTGTCAAACGCCTTTTGATTTCTGGGAATGAGTAATGAGTTCTTTCAGTTCTGTGCACCTCAAAATTGATATGCACTAGGGCGTTTCATATGGCTATGGTTCCGTAGATAGTGTGCCACTTAGATAGCTGCCAAAACTTGGCTTGCAATCCAACTTACGTGTTCTTTTTTGTGGTTGTATGTAGGGACCTACAGTATGTCCAGTTTACTGCAAGCGCAATGGAGAGGTCGAATACTATGCAATAACCGTATGTGTTCCCCGAGAGGCACTCTATGAGTCTGTGCAGCAACTAAGACAGGTGAGTTGCAATATTTTGATACATATAAATCTTGAATTTCAATTGCACTTTATAGTGGATGGACTTTCTTTTATGGTTAGAGTTGTAAGAATGACTGATGCGAGTGATTGCCTCTGATAGCATTTACTTATGGCTTTTATTTGTGTATTTGTGGTCTGGGAAGTTTGCTTCCATTTTAGTTATTTTTTTTTTTAAGGCTGTTATGATCATATTTTCCTGAGGCTTATGTTTTCTGAAACCAATAAGAGATTTTACTAGCACCTAGTAAATGACACCACTTCTACTTGTTTGATGCAGATTGGAGGCAGTGGAGTTTTGATTGATCCTGTGACCTTCATATTTGAGGAAGTCACCCCAAGATGGCTGGAGCTTCTAAAAAAACTGAAGCTATGAGGTGCCACTGGCTTTGCTTTGGCTTTATGTTTATCATCAAAAGTGTAGGATATTTATGGAGTCCTATGTTTTCTGAAACCAATTTCGAGACTTTGGTAGCACCTAGTAATTAATGATACCACTTCGCAAGACATGCATTATACTGCAATATGCATCTATAAACCGGACCAAAAATTCACACGCAGAAATCTTCATAATTGGCTTGAACACTGAAACAGCCACATAGAGACAGGTCTAAGCTAACACATTCTGTGCATAGCCGAATGTTGCACGGGATATTTTGATCTATTTCTCCTCTTGAACCCTTAAAAGACGATTAGCTGCGGTGGGCTGGTTTTCTGTTTCATAAAAGTTGATCCAGTTACCTACTTTTAAGGTTTTTATTTCGAGCAAGCTCAAGCCAGCCCTTTGAGACAACAGGCATGGAGTGATTTTTCCTGCGAATAGAGCACTGAATTGTCCAGGCTCGCCCCTTTCTCATCAACTGCCTGAAAATATACAGCATGGTTGGGCCCAGATTTTAGATCAAACGATTAAACCTTCAGCTTTTTGCTCCAGAAAAAATTTGACTCTTCCCTTTTCCTTCCATATCAAGGAACAAGGATCAAACATTACCTTTTTATGTGAAATTGCAAAAAAAAAAAAAGAAAGAAAGAAAAAAAAAAGAGGAAGAATGAAAAAGACTTCATTAGTTGGGTCAAAAAAAAAGCCCACTGGTGAATGGAAGTTGGATGATATCTTGGCTGCCCAATAACGAAAAACTAGTGAGGAGGAAAATTCTTAGTCTTGAAACGTAGGGCCTTGAAATTATTGAGGCAAATGAGTTGGATGGCATGATGAGGCTGTGAAAACGGTGATGAAAATGCTACATTTTACTTTTGGTTCCGTGTTAAAGAAATTTGTGGGTGATGAAACTAGGAACACGTACGTAAAACATACATATGGAGTTGAATATTCAGTAAGTAAATAATAAGTAATCTTATAAGCCCTTATTGACGTTGATTATCAGTAGCATCCAAACAATGGCACTTTGTGAACTGCCAGATGAAGGAACTAGAGGGCTCGTAATAAATTATAAGTAATCTTAGCTTTTCTTTGGTAAGGCTTAAGGAAAGAATCTTATTTAATGTTTAAACCAACTAAGTACCATGCAAGTTATAAATTACGTGCATGTGGTAACACGTCCTCCTCTTGCAGTAACTAACTCCATACAGGATAAAGAATCTATTCTTTGTAGTTTAATTAATTAATTAATTATTAGCTTTGTAATTGGAATTTGATTTTTGTAGGATAACACTGCACTTCCCAGGGCTTGGTGGTGGTGGGAAGACGTCCAAGCCCTGGGAAGTGCAGTGAGGTAGAGGTCCATAAATTTCGCCAGCAATGAGGTAGACGTCCATATATATATATGCACTATATCTTCCCCCACAAATTTATATATACACCATAAAAGGGAAGCAGGAGCTAGAGGATAACCCTCTTAATTAAAGCAGTAGTGTAGTGTCTTACTGCAACCCTGAAGCATTCTCTTTCTCTCTTCTCTAGTTCTTGAGGTTTAGCTTTTCACTTCACTCTGTTTTTTTATCTTTCTTTTCAGGATGCTACTACTATTTAGTGTTGGGAATAACCGCAAAAGATTCGCGAAAATAAAAGGAGACACAAAGATTTTAACGTGGTTCGGCCTTAATCTTGCCTACGTCCACGGACTTCAAATCTTCCACTAATATAAAATATTAATACAAAAGAACCTCTTAATAAAATCTACCCACAAAAGTGTTTCTCAAAAAATACCCCCAAAGTATTTTTCCTCACTATTTTGTCACTCCTAAACGAGAGGGACTATATTGTCACTTCTGAAACTTAGAAAGACTAAACTTCTTCTTCCTAAATTTAGAAGGACTAAACTTTATCTTCTCTCCTTCCTCTCTCTCTCCCACTCTTCTCCTCTTTTTTTTATTTCTGTGTGGGATGTGTTTAGCTTGCCATAAACCATGCCTTTATATAGGCATGGTTCTTCATCAATTTTCAACAATTGTAGGTGCCTAAACTCTTGCCTAACCTTGACTTCTCTTTTTTCCTTTCAACAATGGTGGCTTCTTTGACCAAAACAATTCAGCCCACACCTAACATTTAGTACATTACCATTATAAAGCATCTTTTTTTGGCTCCTCAAAACTTCTTCAGCTCTCAGGGCTATACTATTAAGCTCATCGTTCTTCTTTATTTCTAGTTTGCATGAGAAGAAGATGGTTACTTTTGCTCTTCAACTTGTAAAATATAATGTTTTAATTGGCTCTCTGCTTTCGTTCTTGCTTTTTCATGTATATGTAAGACATGAGATATCTGTATTTCTGTTCTGTTTTCCTCTCTCTCCTTTTGGTTAAAATGTTTTGCAGTCACTTTTGTTGCAGTTATGAGTAGCTTAAATCACTTCTTCTCGTGTTCTTTAAAGTTTGTCGACTTGAGTAGCTTTAATCAGTTATGATCATACTTTACATCTGCAGATTTCCAGTGAGTAGATTGACTTGAATCCTACAATGGGGAGGTGTTCAATACCCATTTTGGGTTTTGTGCTGCTATGCTTCGTGGTTGCTGCTGCTGGTGCCACCGGAGGAGCAAATTACCTGAAATACAAAGACCCAGAACAGCCACTGGGTGCCAGAATCAGAGACTTGATGAAGCGGATGACTCTACAAGAAAAGATTGGCCAAATGGTGCAAATCGAGCGCAGTGTTGCAACCCCTGATGTCATGAAGAATTACTTTATTGGTATAAACCCCTTCACACTATATTGTTCGTGTTTAAACCTCTCTTTTTGCACTTTCAGTCCTTACAGTACTCTGTTATTGTTTTCTGGGTCATCTTGCTTACTTATTTAATGGATTATTACTATACCCTAAGTTATTGTATATGGCTCTATGCTTTAGCGTTGACACTGATCTCCAAAGAACCAGACTTTATGAAGATTAATGTTAGGGAATAAAGTGATACAGTGAATGTATGATGGGTGGTGTGCAGGGAGCGTGCTGAGCGGTGGGGGGAGTGTACCAGCACCAAAGGCTTCACCGGAGACTTGGGTGAATACAGTGAATGCAATCCAGAATGGAGCTCTGTCTACCCGTCTTGGAATTCCAATGATTTATGGAATTGATGCAGTCCATGGCCACAACAATGTCTACAATGCCACCATATTTCCTCACAATGTTGGGCTTGGAGTGACCAGGTATGTTTATGCAATCTCAAGATCATTGTTCTTTTTGAATCTGATTAGTAAAGGTTGAAATTTGATCTGTCCATGTGGTGACCTTCTCATTTATGATTCTGAATGATGACTCTTTTTAGTGAATCACTTCATAATTCCTGTCATTAGTAGTAGTGACCACTATGTTTTGGATAAGAATGATGATGTATGACCCATTTTTGTGATATCTATCAGGGACCCTCTGCTTGTCAAAAAGATTGGGGAAGCAACTGCACTTGAAGTTAGAGCTACAGGAATCCCTTATGCCTTTGCTCCTTGTATTGCAGTAAGTGAAATGACAACAGCTTCACACGTTTTCCAGAAATGCTTGAAATGATGCTTTAGTTTATTGTCTATCTTCCATTAGGTCTGCAGGGACCCAAGATGGGGTCGCTGTTATGAAAGTTATAGCGAGGATCACAGGATTGTGCAAGCAATGACCGAGATTATTACTGGTTTACAAGGAGACCTCCCTGCCAAGTCCAGAAAGGGTGTTCCCTATGTTGCTCCGGGAAAGTAAGTGCCTTCTCAAACAATTTCTCAGATTTTAATGTCTCTCTTAACTTGACTTGTAGCACAAATCATTCTAACTCCACAAGTGTTGTCTCACAAAAAATTTCGAGTTCTGAAGTAGTTGTACATGATATTTTCTTCCTTTCCCTAGTTTTTGCTGTTCCATAACTTTTGCCTATAAAACAAGCATTCCTCTAAAGATGAGCTGGGGCTCCTCAATATTTCACCGCTTATAGGTAGATGCGGTGGAATAAAAATATTACTTATTACACGTGAAGTTGGGTTGTTTTTTCCTGAAATCTGCACCGCAGGCAAGGCGCAGTAGGTGGACCATTTGGCTGTCTAGATATTGGGCAGAAACCAATTAAAGCGCAATATATGCCTATTGGTCCTACAGTTCTGGCAGTGCCTTCTGGGCATTCCCATGTTTATAGTCCTCCTCCATCCATCGGAAGATGCATGCATAATCTGATACTCGGGAAACTAAAAATATGAATGGACTTTTCCAGCCTCGATGTGTACATGTAACCTAGTTTTGGTGTGGTGCCATTAATGATGGGCCATTTGTTGAGCACCAAAGTTTGCTTTTTGTGACGATAATGTTCCAAAGGTAGCAGTATGCAGTCGATGAGCCCCATTGACGATAATCTCTTCCTTGTCTTATTAGTACTAATTAACTGCTCAGTGGGTCAGCTAATGATCTGCCATATTAACCTGTGGTTTACATTAATCAAAAGAGAAAAACCAAATCAATATACATATATTAGAAGATTGTTAGCCGGCCCTTCAATGATTCTGATGTGTGGAACTTGCTGGCTCTATATTAATCCTTTCAAAACCTTTTATATTTTGAATTATGGCCAGTTAAATTTTTGTGGGACATGATCTGGATTCTAATTTCTTTGACTAAGAATTTCCCCCTTAATATTGAACAATGAATAGGACCAAGGTTGCAGCCTGCGCCAAGCATTTCGTGGGAGACGGTGGCACAGTCAAGGGAATTGATGAGAACAATACTGTGATTAGCCAAACTGGATTGTTCAGTATACACATGCCTGCATATTACAATGCCATCAGCAAAGGTGTTGCAACAGTTATGGTATCCTACTCGAGCTGGAACGGAAAGAGGATGCATGCTAATCGTGATCTTGTCACTGGATTTCTAAAGGACAAGTTGAAGTTCAGGGTAAGTTGAAGTTAAAGCTGTTAGCTAACTCGGTTGTTTCATTATCCAATGCATACCATATTCGTATATTAATGGTCCTTGGCATCTCAACCCTCTCTTCATCAAACTTGCTAGTCTCATCCAATCGTTCAAGCATATAACGTTTAGACACTCTGTTAGAACTTGTAATTGTAGAATCACTAGCCAACTGGGGTGTATCTCGATCCTCTGATCTTATTGCTTGGCTCTAGAATATTGTATCCGATTCCATATCTTTGATAAAATTCATCTGTTCTATCAAAAAAAAAAAAAAAGGCTTAAGATAGTTTCACATTTATGCTAACAAACTGCAAGCAGAGTGGTCATCTTGTTCATAATTTGCTTCATTGGTTGTGTTTCAGGGTTTTGTAATTTCAGACTGCCAGGGTATTGATAGGATTACTTCTCCTCCAGGTGTTAATTATTCATATTCTGTTGAAGCTGGCGTCAATGCTGGGATTGATATGGTTAGTCTATGGAGCTTGGTTTTGATTTGTATTCCAGTAGAAGACTAAAATTGCAATCTGATGTAACGTGAAGGAGATACAGTTTATGTTCTTCATTTTAATGTTTTTGCTCATTTCATCCTCTGATGAACTTTTTCCTGTGGCTGTAGATCATGATTCCCTACAACTTCACGCAGTTCATTGATGAGCTAACCAATCAGGTCAAGAAAAATATAATCCCCATGAGCAGGGTTGATGATGCAGTAAAAAGAATTTTGAGGGTTAAATTTGCCATGGGTCTTTTTGAGTCTTCCCTTGCTGATATGAGCTTGGCCAGCCAACTTGGAAGTCAGGTTGTTTGATTATTCTTCACCTCCTCTCTACTAATATTATGACCATAGTTTTACATTGCTGACATAATTTATCCTCCCGGACTATGATTTTCTCTCCTTACTCATTATATACTGCTACATCTCTTGAACAGGAACATCGTGAATTAGCAAGAGAAGCAGTAAGGAAATCACTTGTTCTCTTGAAAAATGGCAAATATGCTGCTAAGCCACTGTTGCCCCTTCCCAAGAAAGCACCAAAGATACTAGTTGCTGGTAGTCATGCCAATAACTTGGGTTATCAATGTGGTGGCTGGACTATTACATGGCAGGGTCTTGGTGGAAATGATCTCACTGTTGGTAAGTTTTTGAGATGCTACTCGAGTTTCCAGTTTTCTCAAATCCTAAATCTGACTTGTAGTGATGAAGAACTTTAAAACTTGTTCTTTTCTTTCCATTCTTTTTTTTACTGTTAACACAATCCTTACAAACAGGTACCACAATCCTTGATGCGGTGAAAAAGACTGTTGATCCCTCGACACAAGTTGTCTTCAATGAGAACCCGGATTCGAACTTTGTCAAGTCCAACCAATTCTCTTATGCCATTGTTGTCGTTGGGGAGCCACCCTATGCAGAAATGTATGGTGATAGCTCAAACTTGACAATATTCGAACCTGGACCGACTGCCATCAACAATGTGTGTGGAGCTGTCAAATGTGTGGTGGTTGTTGTCTCCGGCCGGCCTGTGGTGGTCCAACCTTACCTTGCAAAGATAGAAGCTCTTGTAGCTGCCTGGCTGCCTGGAACCGAGGGACAAGGTGTTACTGATGTTTTGTTTGGTGACTATGGCTTTACTGGGAAGCTTGCAAGGACCTGGTTCAAGACAGTTGACCAGCTCCCTATGAATGTTGGTGATCCACACTATGACCCGTTATTCCCATTTGGGTTTGGTTTGACAACTAAACCTACAAGGAAGTAAGGATCCATCAACATCCATACCAATTAGCAAGTTCATTTTTGCCTTCACATTCTTTAAGGCTATTGTGCTCCTCCCCTCCACCGTGATTGTCAAGTGGTTGAAGTGTTTGTTTCCATTGCAATGTCTGTAAGAGCGAGCTATGTTTTGACAGAGTTAAATTGTAATACAAAATTTATTGTTCGGCTTTTGATTGCAGCTAAATGATTTTTAGTAGCTTTGATAAATCTCTAAATGATTTTTGCAATTGCCAATGAGTCAAACATTTCATATTTAATTTTCTAGGATTTCCATTTCCCTTAATTACAATCAACAATTGCCGGTTATTATTGACTTGGTTGGGCCGGAGGCTTTCGTTGGATGAACTGGAGGGCTCGTAATGATACTCTCTTTCATAATTAATGCCACAAGTGACACTAGCTGGGGTAATTGCAAATAGAACAAGGAGCAATCTATAGACTGAACTGAATTGATTAATTAATCACCGAAATTGAAGATACATTGCAAAACTGAATTGTTTTTGGAGTAATTGAAGTTGAGAACATATATGATTACAGCTTGCAAAAGAGTATATATAGTACTACAAATCAAAGGGCACGTACGGTGTCTAAGTTTATATTGGGACCATGCAAGGGAGGTAGGTAGCTAGCTAATGAAGCAAACATGGTGCGAGTAACCCAGTAAGCCGCCATTCTCTTCAAATTCCCAAGAATATAGGTAGCTTAGCTAGCTAGTCCCTTCTCTTGGAAGAAACCCACCTTCCATCAACCCAATCCAGATGAGCCCTCAACAAAGAGCCATTATAAGGGATTTCCTCTCCAGTGGAGGCAAAGTAGACAAAATAAGTGGTAGACCCTCTCTTCTCGGTGATCTGCCCAACCCACCAACCATCATTGGCAAACACATCCACCTTGTCGTCCAAGCAAAACCCTGATCCACCCAACCGCAGCCTTGGCGGCGTTGGCCGTAGCTCATCAGCAGCCGCCACCTCCACCAGCGGCACAGACTCGTCTTCTTCTTCCACCAGGGTTTCGTACTCCACTGCATAAGCCTTGGGGCCAAGTTGGTTCACCACTGTTGCCGAGTAGTAAGAGCCAAGAAACCCTTCTTGCTTGCTGCAAACTTCCACTTGGTCACCCTTCTTGAATGATGCCATTGTCGGATTAATTATACACAAAATATATCAAAGCAGGGTATTGTTGAATTTCGAAGAACAAAGGAAAATTATAAGGGAAGAAGGCTACTGTAATTTTTTTTTTTTTTTTGGTGTGATGAGAATTGAGTAGGAGCTCATATATCTATATATACATAGAGGATGAAAGGGCGGCATCACCATGGTCTCCGTTTTTAACTAGGAGAAGTGAGGCGGTGAAATTTGGGTTTCCGATTACAATATGGATTAGGATTTCTACCCGGAGCCCAATAAATTAGGCCCGCAGAGCAGAGCAGAACTGCTCACTAATGGGCTGACGACAACCGTTTGGGCTCCGCCCTCATATTAATCTCATTAAGAATGGATCAAGAAGTCCACTACTAACTAACTAACTAGTAACTGAATTTCCCCGACTACTAAAACAATGCTTAATGCAAATGAATTTTGCCAACCACAACATCCAAAGCGCGGACTTAATTATATATATTCAATTCAATTAAAACCTTACATTTAAACCATATTTAAACAGGTATGTACCCTATAAAGGGGTTAAATCTGTACAGACGAAAATAAGAGAGACACAAGCAAAAATTCATTTCGTAAACAGATCGTGAGAAGAACACACAGAAGAGAAAAAAGATGCAGTTATTTGTCAAAACACTAAGTGGCAGCACTATCAGGTCGAATCAACTGACACCAATATTGAAAACTTGAAATCCAAGATTCAAGAAAAGGAAGGTAATAATAATTTTCACATATTATAAGACTCTAACTTGGAACCATTGGTTTTTCATGACCTTTTAGAAATTGCTTTTATTGTTCTTAATTTCATTTACTTTTTCAACCTTATGTAAACAACAAGTATGGGCCCGTAACTCAAATAAATATGAACTAGTGATGGAAAAAAACACAAATAGTTTCAGTTAATTTGATGTGATGATGTTATTATTATAACAGCAATCCCACCAGAGGAGCAGAGGTTGATTTTTGCTGGGTAACAACTCAGAAGATGAACACACACTTGCTGACTACAACATTGAGAAGGGTATATTCTTTTACTATATTGATATACTTTAATTTTCTGTCTCACACGTAGTTTATGTTTTATACAAAGCCAAGCGTAGTTTTTGGCTGGGGAATTTTCTTTTGGGGTTAGCTTCTTATCGTTGCAATTTGGTTTTGTTTATGTAGAATCAACACTGCACTTGGTCACGAGGCTTCGTGGTGGTGGCAAGGGCATGAACCTACCCAAGATTGCACCTGCATTGCTTGAACTGGCCCAAAAATCTCGTCAGCACAAGATGATTTGTCGTCGGTAACTAACTTGGGCTTGGATCGATTTGTTTGAACATTTCAAAAACCTAGGCGAGCATTTTCTTGGTTAATTTATTTTTCCATTTGCAATGAACTTATATATCATATATATGTTTAACACAAAAGGAATATGTCACCACCTCTGAAACCAATCATTATCTATATATTTAAGATATGAAATAAGGGCACTATCTATATATCCTTAATTAAGGTGGGGTTTCTTCTTAAGTAACCATTTCAGTGTGAAGTTCTGGCCATATATCCTTTTGGTGCTGATTAAAATATGTTTGAATAATCTAATAGAAAATAGGATCAAAAAAATCTAATAGATAATAGCATCAAAAAAAATCTAATAGATTAAAAAAAAATTCCTCATAATATTACCATAACTTTAGGACTTTAAACCATGAAAGTCGGTGGCACAAACACGATCGCGATATGGCTTATTATATTTGGATGTTTTTTTTCCATGTGATACTGTGGATGACCACAATCACAATAGATGCTATGCCCGCTAGCCTGTGGGAGCGCACAATTGCAGGAAGAAAAAATGTGGACACAGCAATGAGTACTATTAACAACAAAAAAAAAAGTATGGCTACTAATTATTCTATCTCTGTAATTAAATTGACACTGATCACTAAATCAATTGCTTTAATATTGCGTACAGCTGAGGAAGAAGAAGCCCCCGCCCAAGCAAAAAACCATATGAGATTGGGGACTCATGCGTGTGCATGCGCTAAATATAATAGTAGTATAGAGGTTGACCATATATTGTTTGTCTATGGCTATCTAAGCCATTATCATAACTTTTTTTTTTTTTGATGCAACCATTATCATAACTTTTGTTATTTCAATGCACTGATTAGTACATTATAAGGTTGTTTGCCTGCGTTTAACATTTGATTTTCGTCAACGATATTCATCTAATTTTGGATAAAATTTTAGTGAATCTTATCCGGCATAATTATATATCGACGTCGATTATCAGTAGCATATCCAAACAATGGCACTTTGCTAGACTACAGGGTTCGTAATGATAGTATTTCATATAATTAATTAGTATGGCACATGCAAGTATGCGATAATTGAAGATAAGCAAGCAATTTATAAAACTGAAGTGTTAAACCTTAATTACCAAACAAAATGGAATACATTGTAAACTGTAAATGAGTAATTGAAGTGAGGAAGGAATAATTCTAAGAAAAAGTTGAGCACATGATGAGTTAATTACAGCAAATTAAAGAGTATATTCAGTGGCACCGTGGAATTATAAGGTGATCATCTCCAAGTATCTGATTGAGAGATGCATCGAGTGCCATAAAGGTCCTAAGGTCCATATTACGGAACAATGGAGTGGAGAAGCGTTCCGGGAACACGTCACAGGCTCTGATAAACTGAGTAGGCCGAGGAGGAGGAGGAGGAGGAGGCTGAATAAGGACATGATGACTGCGCTGCTGCTCTTGCATCTCCTCCATATTTGGATCAGTTGTTCCATTTTCTTGTTCAAGTGGTAGAACATTAATTTGCTCTCCTTGCTGCTCATGCTGATGGTGCCCCTCCACAGGTGGGTAGTAGTAAGATGGGGTTTCATGCTGATCAGGAGCTAGAATAGGCGCAGGATCCGGAGAAGGAGGATGAGGTTGTCCTTGATGAATGGGAACTATGCGGTCATGTGGAGGAGGATTAATTGGTAAGCAAACTTCATCTTCTTCAAGTGGTTGAACATAATTTTGCGCTTCCTGCCCATGTTGATGCCCCCCAGGTGGTGGGTAGTAGTAAGATGAGGTTTCCTGCTGATCAAGGGCTAGAATAGCAGGAGGAGGAGGAGGAGGAGATTGTCCTTGATCAGTGGCGATTATGGGGTCATCACTCTGATCATGTGAAGAATTAATTATGGCATAAATTTCATCTTCGTCAAGGGCTAGATTATAATTTTCCTCGTCTTGATGCCCCCAAGGTAGAGTAGCAGGAGCAGGAGGAGGAGGTTGTTCTTGATCAATGGCAATCATGGGGTTGTCATGATCACTACTCTGATTAATTTGGAAGCAAACTTCATCATTATCTTCTTCTCTGCAGGTGATTTCATCGCCCATCCAATAATCAGTAGTAGTGTTGCAAGAATCACTGGCCGCTGGGGAGTCATCACCATCGCGCTTCTTCTTCTTATTTGCATCTTTGGCATTCTTGTCATAGATTCGACAGAGCACCAAACTTTGTTCCTGCAGGTATATATCATGGTCATAAGCAGACAAACAAAGATAATTAATAAGCATTACTCGATTATGCTAAAGATTATGATATTATGCGACTTTATATATACATATCATTAAGACGAACCAAACTTGCCATGCATAGTCGATGATGATCATTATAAAAAAAAAAAATCAAACTTTCATAAATAAATCATGGCAGTAGTACTAGATGGAGGGGCTTAATATACATGAGCTCAATTAGCTAGGGCAAATTGAAAAGCAAAATTAAAGAAAAGAAAGGTTTAGTTAATTAGGGCATAATTAATGAGCTTAACCAAATTACCAAAAAGAGAGAAATTAAGAAAGTCTGACAGTATATGTACTACGTACCAGTTTGTCATGATCAGGTAGAGAATACTCATGCATGATCCAGCGGCCATTGCTCTTATTACTCTTCTTGTCTTTACTGGTCAAGAAAACAAAGTGCCTCTTAAGACCAAGAACAGAGTTGGAGTAGTCGGTACCTACGATTTTCTTCGAGTACTGCTCCTTCCAAGTTCCACAACCCGCGGTCCTTTTCCTCTTCTTCAACCTGGTGAAGACGTAGAAAGCATCACCCGTGGAGGAGGAGGAGTTGGGTTTCATCTCCCGGAAGATTTCCCACGGGTTCTTGTCGCCGTAAACATCACATTCTTTGATGATGCCTTCGGGAAGGGGCTGCCCATTCACTCTCCGTCGCAAATAATATCCCAGAAGCTCTTCCTCCTTAGGGCTGAAAACATACCCAATTGGTGGAACTCGAAATCGCATACTTACTTAATTATTATCACTCCAACACCAAAGCAACACACAGACGATTAAGGCAAGAGAAAAAAAAAAAAAAAAACGGGAGCAATGTTTTCGCTTTATAAAAGGAAAGGCCAGCTCTCTATTCTTATATATAGGGCAAGGAACAAGCCGACTTGGCCCAAAGTCGGCAGAGGTTTTTTCCCTTTCTTTTTTTCTTTTTTCATTAATCAGCCCCTTTTTCATCTGACAAATATTTTAGTTGACATCTATTATAATTTACATTAAATATAAAATTTCAAATGTAATGTTATAATATAAATTAATGATTTATAAAATATCTGATCATACTTCACTCATACCCAGCAACCCGACCCGTGCATTATAATGTTCGAACCAAAAAATCGGTGTGTTTCTGTTTGTTTGATTGGTTCCACGGGAACTGGAATTATAATATTTCTTTTTTGGTTCTGCTTGTGTGTTCTATGTGGATCTTCTAAACTTGTTTCATCATTGGGTAGTATGTTGGGTGGAAATTTTATTATAAGTAATTACTACTAATTGTGGATTCTCTTTTACTATATCAGTAATAAAATATCCTTTACGGTCCCTTCTTTCCTTTCCTAGGGTTTTATCTTCCCCATGATAAAATTCCCCGTATGTTGAGTAATTTTTAAAAATAAAGTTTCCCTTTTTGGTAATGGTTTTGTTAGGAGTAGGAGACCGACATTTAATTAAAGATACTCATTTCAAAAAATTTTGTTGGATTAACTGTTGTGTATGGATTGGTTTTCAGTGATGTTTGTGTTACAAGTGGCCATAAAATTGCTCTGTCATGGCGCTTTTTTTTTTTTTTGAAAGGTCTCTGTCATGGCTTGTGCTCCCGAACATAGATTGTGTGATAATGTTTTGGATTTCTTTTTTTCTTTTTTGGTCTTGTCTTGCTTCGTAGGACTACTGTGCGACTTACTTTGTAATTATGTCCTGATAGATTTGAAAAGTTGTAGGATGCGTTTCCATTTTAAAAGTGTTTTTACCCTAACCTCACTATTCACCAGTTTGAAGTCATGCTTAAATGAAAAAAATTAGTATCCTATTTTTTGGGCCTTTGAAAGTTTGTGGCGTACTCATTGATGAATGATAAATCTTAAGAGCAGTAAGTGGAGATGCTCAGATTTTGACACTCAAGCCTCTTTGTGAGAATGCTCAAGCTATTCTATTATTCTACATGATGCGGAGTGATGGCAGAATAGTTTATGGATTTCCTTAAAACAAACTACTAGTTAATTGTGATGTTGGCCTTTTATTCAATGGATGGATCTGGTTTTGGTTAGAAGTGTGCAAAATTTTTTTCCTTGTACCAACAGAAAATCGTTGATGGGCTGTCAGTTGGGCCGATCTTTGATTGTTATGGCTTGGATAATTATGATGGATCATGTGATCTTTTTGGCCCGTAAGAATTGTTAAGTTGGTGGACCAATTGTCAAGTCTGTCAAGTTGGCAGATTAATTGTCGAGTCTGTCAAGACGGTGGATTCCAACTGAAGGCATTTTGATTTCGAAATCGACTCTGTGGATAGCTTTGAGTTTCAAATTTCGATGGAGGTTTTAAGGATATCTTACAAAGGGATTTCAAACTTGAAATAGGTTCGGGGAAGGATTTGATACATCTGTGTCTTATCATCGCAGATTTGGAAGGCAGAAGGCAGATTATGAGTTTGAATCTTGTAATTTAGACTAGCTTATCTGGTGAATAACTTGTGCGCCTATATAAGGCACTCGACTTTTCTTGTACAAGGATCTTGAAATCATCGTCAAGAAATCAATCAAATTATTTTTGTCAAATTTATTTTTACTTCTATCGCACAGTAGTGTAGAATTTAATATGTCTTCCTAGATAACTTAGTTTAGAAAACCCAAAAACACCAAAACCAGGTCCAGGATGTGTGACACCGTCCGTTCGGTCGTCGGATTTGGTAAAGCCATTGGTCGCTCGTTGTTCGTGCGCGAACACCTATATTTATTTTATTTCGATATTTTCTGAGAATGCTGCTAGATTATCCTGACTTACTTTCTATCAGTTAAAGATCTTGATTCATGGAACTTTTTTTAGGTTGAATCGCAAAATGAAGTAGTTGTTTTCGACCATTTACATGCCATCATTCCAGTACACTCCTTTGGCTAGAACTATTCTTGGACCTGCTCAATATATGATCATGACCATCACCAAGGATGATCTTCAAAACTATATACAAACACACTACACTGAAGAATCCCGATCGAAAATGTAACATAAAAACGTATCATATACTCATAAGAGTCTACTGAATTTAATTATTTTTATTAATTAAATATATAATAACTCAATCATAATATTTAATCTAAAAAATATTATAATATAAATTTAATTCAACTTAGGTTATCTAACATTACAAATTACTTAATACCATAAATTCAAAGTTAAAATACATGATATCGTGTCTAACAGAAATACTTTAAAAATAAGGTTTAGTACGTAACATTGGAAATTGCATTTTAACATTATTAATATAGAAACTCAAATGGTGTGTCATGTAAATAATCATCACCAATATCATATCCATAACCATTAAACTTGGCAAGACCTTCATCGCCTAAAGCATTAATGCTCCTACTAGTACCTAAAGAATGAGCATCATTAGTACTATTACTAATCCCACCATCTAAAGCATCACGGTTACAACCACGAACATTACAATCCATGTTACGTGGGATTTCAAAAGTCAATTCATCCCACCAACTAAATTCATATAAAATGGTTAAAAACATAAAATTTTACTGATTTTGTTAGTTCAACTCAGCGATTTTATCCCATTTTATTCAAATTTAGATTTTATCAGCATTTTAACACAATTTTCATATACAAAATCGTAAAAATGTAAGACTCAAAACACATTATTAACAGCTTTGGCTATATGTGCCCATTTGTTGTTCCATTGACGAATTTACCGGGTAATGTATCATGTGTGTGCTTCGTTTCTAGGTAATAAATGAGGAAAAATAAAACAATTGGAAGTATTTTTTTGGGTATATTATGTGGACACTTGCTTGGCAATGTAAAAAGCCAGATTGAAAGATATACAAACTTGAAGTTCTTAACAAAACACAACATGAATCCTCCAGCAAATCCAAGATAGAATTACAGCTCGCATTTCTAAGCATATCTACATAAAACGAGCATTTGGAGGGTACTAAACTTGGTGTGCTCATTAACTATAATACAATCTCCACACACATTGCCACATTTGATCCTCCAGAAGTAAATAGTTCTGTTTACAAGCAGAAAAACTGTATTAGTTCCTTAGTTAACAGAATCAAAATAGTTCAAGGAATATGCTCTCTCTTAGTTTCTAAGAGAGAGCATATCAATATTAACAGAGGAAAAAAGACTCATTGCAAACGTCTGGGAAGATCTCAACACAGCAAGATCTATGAAATGGAACCTTCCATGAAATTGCAGACATGTGGACGCTTGCTTGGCAATGTAAAAGCGTGCCAGATTGAAAGATATACAAACTTGAAGCTCTTAACAAAACAGAACATGAATCCTCCAGCAAATCCAAGATAGAATTACAGCTCGCACTTCTAAGCATATCTACATAAACGAGCATTAGGAGGTACTAAACTTGGTGTGCGCATAACTGTAATACAATCTCCACACAGATTGCCACATTTGATCCTCCAGAAGTAAATAGTTCTGTTTACAAGCAGAAAAACTGTATTAGTTCCTTAGTTAACAGAATCAAAATAGTTCAAGGAATATGCTCTTTGGAACCCATTTTATCCCATTTGGTAGAAACAAATAATGCTTCAGCAAAGTCTAACCTCACTCAGCATTATGAGTCTGGTCATGCTCGATAAAATTTAAAGCATCTTCCTTAGACACCACATTCACACGGCTAACCCTGTTTTTATGTGTCACCCCATATATCTGGTCAGCAACCTTCACAAGCTCTGGCCGGAAAGTTGTCGTGATGAATTGTGTGTTTGCCATGTCAGCTAGGCGACGGATCATATCTACCAAACAATGTAATTAAAGAACTTGCCAAAGAGCACCTTGAATGGATAAATCTTCAAAGCAACATAGTTAACAAAAAGGCAATACTAAGGTCATAACGATTGGGGTCAATAATAAAGACTAGTTTTATTATCAAGAAACTATATACCTAACCAAGTAACCAAATCCACCAGCTTAATTAGTAAATTTGAAATAGTGCGCAGCTCAGAAAACAATGGTTTAACAGCAACTAACCAAATACTAAGATTTTCAAAGCATGCAGCGGATGAATGTTTTGATGCCCCTCTTAAAATATCTAGCTAACACTAAAGAAAAATACAGTGCTCTAAAATGGCCTATTTCTAGAAGGATAATATGATGCAGAAGTCCAAATAAGGCACAAGTAAAATTAAAGAAAACACAGGTTTGGTTGACTAAATAGAAAAATTACTTATAGGTACTCCACACTAAAACTTAGAGGTCGTGTCAGGCCTTGGTTGTAAACTACATATAAAACATTACCTTCAAGCAATAGTTCCACATTGCAGGTGCAGACATGCGAAACTATCAAAACTGCAAAGAAAAAAAAAAAAAGGGTGCAGAAATAGGATACTTCCAACAGCAGTCCTGTACTGAGGATCCAACGCAGCATCAATCTCATCAAATAGATAAAAGGGAGCAGGGTCACATCTCTGTATTGCAAAAATCAATGCCAAAGCAACAACAGTTTTCTGACCCCCAGATAACTGCTTCATTAATTGCGTCTCCACTTGCCCAGTAAAGGAAACCTACATAGTAAAGCCAACTTGAGAGAGAAGACTAATTTAAATATTAAATGCACATTCTCGAGTATGCATGGAGCCCATATGGCAATGATGTCCACTCTCATCTTTTCCAATCACTAAAAGCAGAACCACAAAATACAAGATTACAAACATTGTGCCACTCGGACTCAAATTGAAATGCTCTGACACTGCCTCCTCATAGCAGTGACTGTATTCCATTGACAAGAGGAAATCATAGGTTTTCTGATTCAAATATAAATCACAATAGCAGTGAACTGCTAGTTTCTACGTTAACTATTTGAAATAAAGCCCACTGAGACACATTAATCTCTATTCTCCGAGGCAATACATGCTTCAAAAGAAGACAGGTTTTGGGATTTTTAGTACCCAATTATTAACTTTGTACCAATCGCATACCTCATAGTTTTTTTGGACCAATTGTGTACCCCAAGTATTTACATGTGTACCAATCATAAGGCCCGGCAGGGATGCCACGTGTCAGCATGTGAATGGTGTCACGCAGATTTTTAAAATGAAAAATGGAAGGGCCTACACTTTAAAAACCCACATGGCACCGCTCATAGTGTGACACGTGGCATCCCTGCCCAGGGCATACGATTGGTACACATTACAAAAATTGGGATACATGAATGGTACAAAAAAAGTTCTGGGTGCACGATTGGTACAAATTTAAAAGTTTGGGTACCAAAAATCCACAAAATCCCAAAGGAGACCAGTAATTACAACAAAAACATACCTTCACTTTCACGCCAATGTACTTCTCAACCCTTCCCTCCACATCCGCCTCACGAGGCCCATCATCATCATGATCATCATCACCATGATCACCATCCTTTCAAGATGCAACCAGTTTCAAATAAAGAATCATGTCAGACTCACCAGACAACCGATACTATCTCCTTTCCGTAAAAACATCTACAAATAGAATCACAACCTAGCAATCTTCTGAAGCATATTACAGAATACTAAGAAGTTAACCACAGGGAGCAAACGATTCCCAACGGACAATGCAAAGTGCTATTAGCCTTTCAAAAGCATTAGGAAGCAAATTATCTGAAATCAATCCAATATTAAAAAAATTTCAGTCTTAAAATTCCTCTAATTATTGTCATCTACAACATCATGGTCTTGCCATAAGTAAATTAGGGATTTATAGAAGCAACTAGTGCTTAATCTTTTCGCAAAGACCATTATCCAATTGAATGTGATTTTAGGAAAGCCTGAGCAGAGCAACTTATTTAAGACAACGATAACCACCCTTTCATGATACTAGCCATATAGTGTAGAACACTTAACTTTTCTTTTTTATGCTAATCGTGTGTTTGCATAGAGTAGTAACACTTAACTAAATCTTGCGTTCTACATTTTTGGCAAAACTACAATAAATAAGAAAGTTCTTGCAAAATAAATTCCAAAGCATATAAGTTTCAAACAGAGCAACATCCTCTAACATAACAAGGCAATCCAAAAAAATAATAATAAAAGAATAGTAATATGAATATCAATCAAGTTCTCAGAGCATCAAAAAAATAAAAGCAAAGAATAATGCTAATACTTAATTTCATGCAATGGCTGAATGACCCCAGGAATTACCAAAGAGAAAGCAAGGTGGATGTAAGGAAATTTAATTCATAAGCTTATTCAACAAACCTTTTTCCTCATCATAACCAACTGACCTACACCTCCTTGCACAAGTTCAGAGAATACTTCTCGGAAATGACGAGCAACACCTTTGAAAGTACGCTCTATAGATTCATCCTTCCGCTGATCCAGAACAGATATAAGTTCCCTGATTTTCTACACAAATTTACAAGTGAGTACAAGCAAATTTTGTCATTGAGCCACAGACGCTAGCTGCAGTTCAAAAGGTAAAAAAGATAGACTTCAGTGCAACATTAAAAGTACCTCATCGCCTGCATCAAGTTCAGCTTGCCTTTTCTGCAGTTCCTCTCTTTGCTCTGTAAAATTTACATATTGATCTAAAGCCTTCTTATTTACATTGCTGAACTTTTGTAGTTCCTCGTTGCACCTATGAAGCATTTTATGCAATTCTTTGATGTTCCGCCGCTTGTGCCTAACAAGAATACACATCACAAAATTTTCAATTCAAAATAAAGGATGCAGAAACTAGCGTACACAAATATTATTTATTGCTTGTTAAAGTCAATAAATTAATGAAAGCTAATGGGTGAGACGCGGGATAAGACACAGAAAATAGATCATGTAAACGGAATTAATAGCAAAACTAAGAAAACAAAGTCATCCCACCACAGCAGATTTTAGATAGTGAAACGCCTCTTAAAATTTCTGGAGAGGAATACTTATTAGAAGCTAGAGCACTACAATACCAACCATAGTTGTCTTGACATGAAATGATTCCCAAAGGCTGCAAACTTCAATACAAGCAGGAATACACTATAAGTATGAAAACAATGCACTTCTGCAATGGCTCGCAATCTTTCGAACTGCCTCAAATATGAAAATATGTCTAAACTAAGAGATAAATCAATGTGCACGATGGAGCATACAAAATAATAACAAGCGTAATCAAAGGTTTCTCGTAACATTAAGCCAACAGGTATGCAGGAACAGGTCAACAAAAACCAGAAGGGTTTAGTTGAGTGCAAAACATTAAGCCTGCAGGTAGGCAGGAATAGATCAACAGAAACCTGAAGGGTTTAATTGAGAGCAAGACATGGCAAGTAACAGATCTTGTGTGACAAAACTGAAGCACAATTAAAAGATATCCTTTACACTGCAAGTAAGAATATATAACTGAAAAAGATGAGAGCAAAGCAATACGTTTCAAAAGCTTCAGCTGAAAGTGAGCCCAATTCCCTAATTTTGTTTGAATATTCCTCCTGCCTAGCAAGAAAAATACTCCTTTTGGTCGACAGTTGATCCAACTGCTTTGTTTCATCTTCGAATCTCTTTTCATGGTCATCTTCTAGATTCTGCAATCACAAGGTATCAACTTAGAGGCAGTAATAAACCACAACGAGTACCACACAAACAACAGAAGAGAATGCAGACCCAAAAAAAGCAACAGAAGAGATTCACCTTTAATTTTATCTTTTCATCCTTGATGCGTTTGAGCTCCCTTGACCATTGATCTATTGTGTCCGACACACCTGATAACAATATGCTCAGTCATGCAATGTCTTTCAAAAAAATATTTCAAAATCAATGAGGGTTCCAAAAGCTTACTTTTCAATTGCTGCATGGTAGTTTCAACCAATGATTTAGCATCCCTCAGTTCCTGGCTCTTTAGTTCAGCTTCACGGGGCAACATGTCACTCTCTGCAGACAATATAATAGCTTCCAATTCTTGCTTACGTCGCTTAAGATTAGTTGTAAGATTAGTCTCCAGCTCTGCTTTTCTTGATTCGGCCTAAAATGTAGATCCATAAGGACTCAAGTATGCAAACCGACTAAGAACACTCTTCTATTCATACCCAAAAATGAAAAGGAACACATCATATTATTTGCAATAGGATAAACTTCTACAACCTCAAAGCGCTCTGCCCTGACTTTAATAAGATCCTCTTTATCCTTTCGTATTTCCCGATTAAGCCGAGATAAAAGGCCTTTTTCCTCAGGTGTTAAGTGATCGATCAGCTCCGTACCCATCTCAGCCTCTTTCATGGCCACGCTGGCATTCACCTGATCAATCTGATTTCGCACATCTGCAACTGATTTTTCCTACAAACAGGACAAATAAAGACAGGTTACACAACACTAGCAACAAAAGCATTTAATACTTTCTAACAAGATAGCTCCCATTTAACACTATATAGTAGATCGGAAATGAGGAAAAATTCCCAGTTAGCAAGAGTGCTTTACAACTCCGGACACATTACCTTACTTTGGATAGCTTCCAGAACAAATTGTTTCTGCTTATTAGCATTAGCTATGTCCTGCTTAAGCTGTTCCAACTTTGACTTGTCAAGGGCCCGTTCAGCATCAATTTTCTGCTGCTCAGTAACTAGTTCTGTGATTTTCTTGTCTATATGTGAGATTAATTAAGTGGAAACATACATAAATGCAATCATTTAAGAGGAAGAACGAAAGAAAACAGAAATCCTTGTCACAATTAAACACCAATGTCATGCTAAACTGTTCCATATCACAAAAACCGAGGTTTTGATATTTAGGAACCAGCTAGAACTTTGTCCTTTATCTAAGATAACATTCCAAAAAGAAAGGAAAATGTAAACTTTTCCAGAGCAAAGTAAACAGTTGAACTGTACCATTGCATGAAAGCATAAAGGAAAGCACATAGTCATTTTCCAAATAGAAAAAGGATATCTTGTAACTTTGATCTCACAGTTTCCAGTTCTTCTTCCTTCAGCTTAATATCTCTTGTACTCTGCATAATTATATTCATAAACTTCAATTTTGAGCGCCGGTAGTCATAGAATCCCCCTGTCATCCCACCCTTCTTGCTAACTTGGTCACCTAATCAACAGCAACTCATGAAGGCGACTGACACAGAAACAATCACAGAGATGAACAAATTTTATGTCCCAACCTTCCAAGGTTATGCAATCCAAACCATTAGTTCGAGCAACCCTTGTAGCAACATCCAAGTCACGGCAAATCACAGTTCTAGCAAACACCTGCTCAAAGAAAAATATGACATGATATAAGGATGGCAATCCTGCTCCATTTTGGTTGAATCATAATTACTTAACATTTTAAGTCCACGGATCTTCAAAAAAAGTTCACTAGTGGGTGGGACAATGATATCAATCAAGTGTCAATGTTGCACCTAGAACATAGCAAGGAAAGATTTTTGAATCTCTAGGATACTTCGTTCATGACGAAAACATATTTTTCCACTAGAAACCTTCCAGTCAAACCATGTAGCACACAATAATATCATGCCTGGAAGAAACCATACATCAGTTTACGAGTAGGACAACTTGACAGAACTTTGAGAAAACAAAGTAAAGCACGATCTTTCTTTTTTCCACACCTACTTTTTATATTGAAGATCCTTTTGATATGTGCAAAATCAAATTCTTTCTTCTATTGTCACGTGTACCATTCAAAATAACCATAACAAGGTTCTCATGCCAAACAGTGGCTAAATGCTTCCGTACAGCAAAAGACAACCATAAAGTTCGCTAATCAATAAAGAATCCAAATAACACAATCAAATTGCACTGTCAATAAGTGAGCCATTAACTATGCACATGCAAGATATTTATAAAAATTTGCTGTCATCCTACCAGCATGACTGCCAAACTTATACGAGAAATATGACCAAAAATAACCTGCGCAAATGCTGGGGTGAATTTGGAAGCAAACTTCAACTTCTTCAGCAACGGAATCACATCTGAGCTCTGTGGATATGTTACATGAGGTGCCTTAACCCTATTCAATGGTATAAAAGTAACACGTCCTCCCTTCAAAGAATTCAGGTGTCTAATTATGCGGGTTGATATATCATCATTCTCAACCACCACATGAAAGAGGCTGCTTGGACAAAAACAGATAAAAGGAATATATACAAAGCAAGAGGTCAAAAGGTGCAATCTGTAATGCTAACCAGTCAAGCAGTGATCTGAGACAAAACATAAAACACAATCGCAAAGCAAGTTGTTATACCTGTTTCCAGCAGTAACTTCAACAGCAGTAAAAAACTTTTCATCACAATCAAGCAATTCAATAAGCGGACCAAAAACTCCATCGATTTTATCGTCTCTGCAGATACGCCGGATTGAATTGAGACCCCGCCTCACATCCTGATAATATAAGATGGGAAAAGAACAAAAACAAAACAGTTAAGATGGTTATGCTAAAATATTCTTGTTCTGTGCAACCATCAAACAAAATCAGGAATCAGGACACAAAAAAAGAACCCAAAAGAACAAAGGATGACACACTAGAAAATGCACAAAAAAAATAATGCAGTTCTATTATGATGAAGCTTGTCGAAACTTTCGAGTTATACTTCCAAAAGATGAATATCACTTCACCTAGTGTAAGAGAGTATAAAATCCTGAACAGTGCCAAAACAATTGGAAATAAATAAAACACCAGGAGATTAAATAAGCTTCGCAACCCAAAGCAAAGCCTGTACCAGAGTATGCTTGGTAATATTCATGCAAGCCTTGCACTGAGACATCAGAAAACTGAAATCACCGGATTAACATTCAAATGAGCAAGAGAGCAATTACTTACACCAGGAGTTGCATGATCAAGGCTCTTCTCCGCCTTCTCAACTTCTGTTCTCAGCTTGTCAATTTCAGCATTTACTGAATTTTCTTTTCCCCACAATGACCTATTTAATTAAACAAATTAGATCGAGGCAAATCCTGGCAGACAGAGAATACAAGAAGAAAACCATACTTCCGCTCATCCTGCAGCTTGTCTCTTTGTACTCTGCAGTTATTGAAACCTTCACGAGACTGAATAATGAGAGATTCAATATTTGCAATTTCAGCTTTGCGACTCTCTATGTATCTGTCTTGCTCTTGTAGGTCAGCTTTAAGCTTGTGAATTTCAACCTGCAGTTTTTCCTCCTGGCCATAGACAAGTTTACAAAAAAAAAGTCAGAGACAAGAAGCCTACAAAATACCTACTTTTCAGTAATGCGAATAAACTTTCTGAGAGCCAACATAACAAAAGGAATGTATCACGCCTAAGATTTTGTTATTAAGAGTGACGGGGATGCTACTTACTGGCATGAACCAGAAAGTAGGGAAAGGATTCATACCATCCAGAGACTTGCATAATATTCCTGATTTGGTTTGGGTCAAGCAATGCTAACTACCATTAGTCCTCAGAAAATGTCAAGGATATAATGCCATCCTAGCCATCACTAACCAAATAAATTCATATTCTGGCTAACCAAGAAAATAAAAATAATAAAGTGAAATTCATTTTCCGACTAGGATGGCATGACACACCTAAAATATGTACTGATTAGTGTATCTAAACTGGGTCATACGAGATCAAGGCTTCAAGATGGTTAATAACACAAAACAGAAGAATACTCCAATTCCAGACAAATGAAAGGGAGAAAGAAAGAAGCCTGTGACCCCAGAATCTGACATCGACAAGTCTTTCTTCTCCAATAGATTGACTAACAATCGAACAAGAAACTACCTCCTAAGCTGTATCAAAGTTATATTTGGACAAAAACATCCATAGAATACTTATATACGCAAAAGAATATAATGGCGCTTACCTGAGCCAAATTTGAGGAAAGAACACGCCGAAGATCATCAATTTCCTTCTGAAGCCATTTGTCACGAGCTGCCTTGCTGGAAAACTGAGTGGCACGACCTTGTTTCTGGTAAAGAATGCTAAGCTGCTTCTCATTCTCCATTATTCTGGAAGTAATAAAAACAATCAATAAGAAAAAGACAGCACAAATTTTCCCAGGCGTCAAATTGATGCTAGACCTAAACTAGTGCAATCATGGGCCAAGATGCTGTTCAAGTTGTTTACTAACCTTTTAACACTTTTTTTTTTCCAATTTCAGGCTCAAGACTACCCATGGTCACAATCAAGTCAACCAATGGCCAAGCAACAGACCCAGACATGAGCAGCAATGAAAAAGTATATTCTAATTCTCATATCCAGAGACATACCGTTTTGTAATTTCGTTTTCCTTTGCAAGTCCACCCTCGTATTCAGGGGTCATGCTTTCAAGTTCCACCAGTGAATTTTGTATTTCTTTCTGTAGAATATCAAGCTGCTTCATAGCATCGTCCTGAAAGCATGGATCTACGTTCAACAAACATATCGACATTTTATGTCCTCAAAACTTATCTCTATAGAAAATCAATTAAACAATACTTTTGCTTGGATATTTCCAGCAATCCTCTCTTGCAGGTCTTTGAAATCAAGATCAAGCTCCGTTTGCTGCTTTATTGCATCAGTATGTTGCTTCTCTACTGCCTCTTTCTCTTTGTTCAAGACTTGAAGCTCTTTTGTAATCTCTTTAAGCATCTTCTCTAACTCCTTAGACTTCTCACCAGAATTCAAAACATCCTCATACCTTTTAGATGCGGCCTCAGAAATCTTGTTTCGAGCCTCTTCCAACTAGAAGATTGGGAGAAAAAGATTCTTTCAGATAATTAACTTAGTTCCATCCAAATGAGAAAATGGAACAATATTAAACCCCGTACAGAGCTGGCAGAGTAAGGAAGGAGATGGCTTCCCTTTCTTTTAAGGTAAAATCTATCAACCATATCAATGCCACCAAGAAAAATGAAGACAACTTGAGGGCTTTTCGAAAGATAAAGGAATTTTCTACTCAATAAGGTGTACTAAGTATTTTTAATTTTAACATGGAGCAAGACTATGCATTGATACATGGAGATTAATTTAAACAGCTAAAGTTTCCCCAAATGACCACAATATATACTCTCAATAGTTTCTTAGTCATAGATTTCCAGAAATATGTAAATTTCATCAATTTATTCTCTTAATACACTAGTCCTTTGTTTTCCTTTCTTTGTTACCGTTGGTACTTCATAATATCCAGCTCACACAGATCAAGTTACTGCTAACAAAAACAAAAGGAAAAGAACAACGAGTTAGAACTTCTGATTTATCTGTCTGGTGATATACATTGTTGTATGGTAAATATCCATTAAATAACTGTAACAAACAAAAATCAATATCATTTGCTTAAAAAATTTCTGTTGTAAACACCAAATATAACTCAACATATAAAGTAAGTAATTTGTTGAAACATTATTTGAGACTCATAAGGACGCAAAAGAAATTACTAAGCACTGTGAGGAACCAAAGCATACAAACCTCAGCCAATTTCTGTCGAGCATCTTGAAGTTCTTTATCATAAATGGTATATTCTAGAGCTTTACGCTGCTTATCAAAATGCTGATATTTTCTCAGCTCCTCTTTCTCTTCATCCAGTTCCCTAAGTCTCTCATCCAGGTATTGAACAACTTGAATTATCTGCTTTCTTTTGTTTCCTGCTACCATGAGGAATGCACATGAAATACATAAAAAAGACAAGTGTTGCAAATATTATTACTACTTGCCTGTTTCTTGCATAATTTTCAGACTTTCACGGCGCCTCTCCTCATATACTCTAGTGCCACCAATTTCCTTCAGCAAATCCAAGCGCTCAGAGTCTTTCATTAATGTCAATGATGCTATCTAGAAAAATAAAACATTGAACAAAAGGATAAACAAAACAAAAATGTGGAGCAAAAATGATGAACATCAATTTTGATAGCAGTGGAGGGCATAAAAGTTGAAAACTAAACTATCAGACCTTCCCTTGCTGCACGACATAGTACGGATTGGAGCGGGAAAACCCAGCGCTTTCAAGTAAGTTCATAACCTCTGTCTTCCTGCAATTTATGCCACGTTTAGTCATTAAGCAAACAGAAATGAGGCCAAAGGATATATAAAACATGAAACCTTTTAAGGATTACTTCCTAGAAAGCACATAAAACTCACGTGATATGCTTCCCATCCAAATAGTAATCATCTTTTTTCAAACTAACAGCTCTACGCAGGCGCACTTCCTCCTTATCAACCTGCATGAGGAGAATGGGATGCTCAGTATGTGAACAAACACGAAAAGAGATGCAGCCAAATACGCATAAATCTGCACCTCAAAGGACAAAGATGATATTCAATCTATGTGAAGGAGAAGCAGCTTTGCAGAAATGTAAACAAACTAAGGAAAGGCACTGACTTAGCTTTCTTGCTCATGACTAGTTCTTGCACACTAATCCACAAGAGTGAAACCTAAGAATTGAAACCACAATGCCGTGGTCAAGTGGACAGATACCCACATAACTAACTTGTCAATAGGGTAACGAGGCTTTTCATTCAGCAAATATCTGAAGCTATTTGGCTTTATACATTTGGAGAAATTAACTGAACTTGGTAGCCTATCAATCGATCTTAACAGGCTCGTCCAGGAGGTAAATCATAAAGCAGGTGCATGTCTATGAAGAATGGAGATTCTTGAAAATGAAAGAGAGCTTCTCTACTTACTTCTTAGAAGAGACTCAAAAAACCAAAGAATATGTTGTATTGTTTAGCAATTATTTTGCTTCCCGCTCTAATTATTTACAGAAGAATTAAGAGCAATGCAGAATATATGGATAGCTGAAATATAATAGCAAACAATTGGTTTGTGGCCCTAATTGAAAAGGCAAGTATGTCATTATTAACTTCTTGTTCCATTTTGAATAAACTTGAGTCTCCATCAAAAAATGATTCGAGATGCAATATGACAAACCTGCATCAAGAGATGAAGGTAGAAGTAAAGAACAGAAAAATAACCAAGTCTTGCTCCCAGTATAACCTTTTAAAATAATAAGATGAACTTGATCACAGATTTACAGTCCATAAAAAGTGAGAAGTAATGAGATATATTACCGGTATGCGGTTATCAGAGTTATCAAACACTATCTCCACAAAAGCAGATAAAACTTGATGCCCCGCACCTTCCTATAAAAAATAATGGTCCACCATTTCAGCATTAAAATCATACACAAAGAAATGCCAATCGGATATAGCTTGGACATCGAGTACACTGCAAAACTTACATGTAGGAGTTTATGCCTATCTTCACTGCGTAGATTTTGGAACATGTCACTCAGGACAAAACGAATGGCTACAAACATATGTCAATGCCAAAGGAAATAATTAGAGCAGCAATTTTCAACCGTCAATATGAAGACGGAAAAAAAAATTACAATTAGTGATTATATTCACATCAGCTCACCGTAGAAAAAGTTTGTCTTGCCCGATCCATTGGCACCAACTGCAGAAAGCCATTCCAACATGTAAATAATTACAAGAAATTTCCCCATTTAAAAGGATTAAACAATATGAAGAACTGCTAAAACAGTTAAGCACATTTTTCCCCAAAAACCTAGCGCAAGGCTATGCTACTATACTAGGATCAGAGAAGATTGGGAACCTAATTCCATCAGTTAATAACACAGAAAGAGCAATATAGCACACAACCTAAACAAAACCAATTACTATAATCACAAAGAAATTACACAAGAAAAAAGCATTAAGGATGTACAAATATCTTAAAACTACTAACATTTCCGGTTTATCCTACAACAACTCGGAGAAATGAAAAGTCAATAAACCAGAAGAAAACAAAAAAAAAAACAAATCAAAGGAGAATGAAACTTGCCAACACAGTTGACTTTCGGACTGAAAGGCTCGGTAGCAATTTGCTCTCGGTAGCTCTTAAAACCTTCGATTATAATCTACATATACAAACACCACACATAAGATTACTAACTAACTATAACCAATTTTTTTAAAAAAATAATTAAAAAAAAAAACAAAACAAAAGGATGATGATACACAGAAATTACCTGCTTTATATACATGTTTTAGAAAACCAATAAATCACCCCGGTCCCTGTAGAAACAGAAGGAAAAACAAAAAAGAAAAAGAAAAAGGCCGTTAGCGAGCGATAATTGCCGGTGCCTTTTCGCGCTCTAGCGAAAACTACTAAACTTGAAGGACTGGGCACACTCTCCAGTCTCGATAGGAAGCGAGTACAAAACCGGAACTACACAAACCGGGAAAGGCTCAGGCCGGCGTAAGAGCTAGGGTTTCAAAATCTGACCGGAAGTCTGGAGACCTAGCTACCGGAAGAGGTTTGTGGCAGGAAACGAAAGAAACGGAGAAAACATGACTGCCGGAGGAGGAAGAAGATTAGGGTTCTTAAAGGCGAGGTTGCGGGTTTTTCTTCTTTTTTTTTTGGAGCGAAGTTAGTAAGTAGAGAGAAATGAGAGCGGGAACTTTACCTTGGAGAGGAGATTGGTGATTTTCGTTATGTGCTCATGAGGGGTGGGGCTTTGACTTGGAGTATAGAAATGGGAGACTGGGTCTGGGTCTGGGTCAGGGTCAGGGTCAGGGTGTTTTCCATTTTATGGGTTCGTTCTTGTTTTTTCGGGTCGGGTTGATGGGTATGTACGTACAGTATTTTTTTTCCCGAAAGTTAAATATCATTAATTATAACATAAAATACACTTGGATAGATGCTAGAGTTGGTAACTCTAGGACTCCAAAAAAATTACAAATACTCAAATAAGAAGAACATAACACAGTGAACATATAGGAGAGACTAAACAATCTAACAAACCGAAGTAAATACTGATACCGGTCTTCCGTGGAGCTAATCTGCAAGGACTTAGAAGATTTGAGTGTGGCCCAAAAAGCCACGGGTTGTCGTGGAAGTAAGAAAGCGTTCTTCACGAAGAAGGGTCCTGTAGATGACAGGATACACAATCTAAACAACTTTTGGAAAGAAAAGTCGTTCCCATAGGTCGAACCCAACGGCACTCTTGAATCAAAACTAACGGCTCTTACAGAGGGAAACCACCCAAAGAAGACATTAACAACGGGATGAAAGAGACGTGAAAACTCCCACCCGTATACTAAAACTTCACCATAATGCTTCGCCTTGCCTCCCACTCGAAGTAAATCACCAACACGAGAACAAGATTCTCCCATCCGTGACTTGCTTACCGGAAAGCTTGACCTTGCCCATGGGAAGAACAAAATACTCTCACAAGGAGAACAATTCTCACAATGAGAACAACTTTTATTCCCATATAAGGGTACTAGATCTACAACAATACTAAAAGAGTAAGAAGATGAACTAGAGAAGTGGGGGGGTTCACCATGGATGGTGAAGGAGCCTCTCTCACTAGAAATTGAAATTTGAAATTTGCATTGGTGGATGTACGTACTGATGTATGGTTAATTTATATCTTAGAATTACATATGAAATTTATGTTTAATGGAATAGACGAATAGTTGGAGGTGAATTTTTTAATCTTTAAATTATTTTAAATTTTTGTATGATTTCGAGAAAACTAGCATAAAAATACTTTTATTCTTGTATTAAAATAATTTTTATTATAGTAATTCTCACAATATATATGAAAAACAAGAGGAGAGTAAAGTAAACTAGAGATTAAAAAAAGTTCATGGTCCAAACCGAACAATTTTTTTTATTTTTTTCTTGTAATTGTATATGTTTATTTTTTTTTATTATGGAAATACTCTTACAAATTTGTTCTATATTCTTTTTAAAAAAAAAAAGAAAAGAAAGAAAGAAAAATATACTCGGCCGACCTTGGCCAAGTCGGCTTGTTTGCCTATATAAGTAGAGAGAGGCCTTTCCTTTTAGAGGCGAAAACATCGCTCCCGTCTTTTTCTCTTGCCTTAATTGTCAGTGTTTGCTTTGGTGTTGGAGGCGTGATAATTAATTAAGCAAGTATGGAAATTCCAAGGGGTTATGTTTTCAGCCCTAAGGAGGAGGAGCTTCTGGGTTATTATTTGCGACGGAGAGTGAATGGGCAGCCCCTTCCCCAAGGCGTCATCAAAGAATGTGATGTTTACGGCGACAAGAACCCATGGGAAATCTTCCGGGAGATGAAACCCAACTCCTCCTCCTCCTCCTCCTCCACCGATGATCCTTTCTACGTCTTCACCAGGTTGAAGAAGAGGAAAAGAACCGCGGGTTGTGGAACTTGGGAAGGCGCAGCAAAGGAAAGACATACGATCCGAGTCCTCCAACTGTGTTCTTGGTCATAAGAGGAACTTTTTTTTTCGACACCAAGAAGACCAAAGACAAGAAGGCCAATAAGACCAATGGCCACTGGATCATGCAAGAATATTCTCTACCTGACCATGACAAGGTACGTGTTAGTACATATATATACAACTCGACTTTCTTCCTCTGTTAAGTTTATTCATTATGCCCTAATCGCTTTTTTTTATTTTGCTTTTTAATTTGCCCTAGCTAATTCAGCTCATGTATATTGATTAAGCCCCTCTAGTACACTGCCATGATTTTGATTCTTTCTTTTATAATGATCATCGTCGACTATACATGTATTAGATATTGTATAATATTATATATATATATAAAGTCGCACAACATTATAATCGAGTAATGCTTATTAATTATTTCTGTTTGTCTGGTTATTTGGTACTGCAGGAACAAAGTTTTGTGCTCTGTCGAATCTATGACAAGAATGCCAAAGATGCAAATAAGAAGAAGAAGCGCGATGATGATGTCTCCCCTGCGGCCAGTGATTCTTGCAACACTACTACTGATTATTGCAGAGAAGAAGATGATGAAGTTTGCTTCCAAATTAATCAGACTCATGACGACCCCATGATTGCCATTGATCAAGAAC
>JAKUCV010000106.1:103466-131580 GCA_028386065.3 Turnera subulata | reverse complement strand
CTTGGTTGCAGGCGGCTGAGCACGGCGACAGCGGCATGGAGACGGTCGGCGTGCAGACGGGAGGGCGACGGTGACGAAAGTGGCGATCGAGCTGGGCGGTGCGGTACTTCGGCAGGAGGAGGGATGGGTCCGGGCGGCTTCGTCGGGTCGATCTCTAGGTGTCGGCGGCGAGGTGAGAGGAAGAGGAAAAAGATGGTGGCTGGGGTCGTCTAGTCCGGCCGGTTGCGCTGCTGGTTGGGCGCGGTGGCGTCGAGGACGAGGAGGTGGAGAAGAAGGAGGAGGAAGCCATCGGGTCGTCGGGTCGGTGGTGCACGACGGCGGTCGTCCTGATGGGGATGCGTGTCGGGTGGAGAGGAAGCAGTGGTGGTGGCTTTAGTGGTTGTAGGTGGCGGCGTGAGCAGGCGGCAGAGGTGGTTCTCAGGTAGTGGTGGCTCGGGTGGTATGCCACGGTTCACGCGAGGAAGAGAAAGTGAGGAAAAGAAGGGAAGATGGGTATAGGGTGTCCAAAACGTCGTGGTATGGGTTGCTAGTGTGGCTGTTGCTTTTTTTTTTTGTTGTTTTTTTTTATATATATTTTTCTTTTTGCAGGTTTGGTTGCTCAAGAAGTATCTGCAAGTACGGGAAAATGAAGCTGCAAATGAAGAAATGATGATGAAGGTGTTGGTGGTTTGCACTGGTTTTTTTTTGGCAGAAGGTGGCTTTGCAGGTGAGGCAGGGGAGATGTAGTTGGCTAGGGATGGTGAAAAGTGATGGTGAGGTTGACAGAGTCACGGGAGAAGAAAAACAAAGAGAGTCACAGGTAGCACAATGGGAGGCGGCTGCGTGACTCAATCACGCAGTCGTGTCCCGACCGGACCAGAAAATAACTGATACACCCACGTATTTATTTTCCGGTGTGATTTTCCGAGAAATTCCGAAACCCAAAAAAAATACCAACTTAGGTTCGAAAAATCAGCGGGAAAATCACGAGCGCGGGAAAACCCTCGGTTTCGAAAAACGACTCCCGTTTTACCGTGAATTAATTACCCAAGATTAATTCAACAGTAAATCACAGTAAAACAATTTCTACAGTCCCGGTAAAAATCAAAAATTTTACCCGGGCTGTTACAAACGGCTCTTCTACACTAATTGCCCCAATCAATCCGAATTATCAGCCCTTTAATTCCTCCTAATACCACGTTTTTTTTGGTAATGAAAGCTGTAACCAGCCATTATTACTCCTTAATGCATATTACTCCTTATTACTCCTTTAATACCTGTTTTTTTTAAAAAATTTGTAATCAGCCATTATGGCATTCAAATTTCAAACCCTTTTTTTTTTTTGGAAAGTTTTTTTTAAGAGAAAAAAAAAATGGGTTCAACGCATTAAATGGTTAAACACCAACAAATTAACATTTTTAAAAATATTTGTTTAACATACCTATGCATTAATGTTAAAATGTTAATTTGTTTAACATACCTATGCATTGATGTTAATATGTCAATTTGTTTAACATATCTATGTATTAATGTTAATTTGTTTAAAATGTTAATTTGTTTAACATACCTATGCATTAATGTTAAAATGTTAATTTGTTTAACATACCTATGCATTAATGTTAATATGTTAATTTGTTTAACATATCTATGTATTAATGTTAATTTGTTTAAAATGTTAATTTGTTTAACATACCTATGCATTAATGTTAAAATGTTAATTTGTTTAACATACCTATGCATTAATGTTAATATGTTAATTTGTTTAACATATCTATGTATTAATGTTAATTTGTTTAATATGTTAATTTGTTTAACATACCTAAGTATTAATGTTAATTAGTTTAACATAATTATACAATAATGTTCACTTGATTAACATACCTTTGCACTAATGTTAATTATTTTAACATCCTTAAGCACGCATGTTAATTAGTTTAACATACTTGTGCATTCATGTTAATTTGTTTAACATGCCTTCAATGATGTGTTGATTATGTTTAACATGTCATTATATGCTTTAATAAGTTAAGGCAAGGAATAAATAGCAAAATTTATATAATTAATTAGGCTAATTCCCTTTATCTATTTACTTTAAGGACGATGATTGGGAACATAGTGAACTTTCGACTCCTAGTTGTACATTAATTTATTAGCCTCGTTGATTACAAATATTTGCTACACAACATATATGCAATGTGAACATCTAAATCCCTGCGTGTTTTAGTTATACAAGTATGATTCTCATTAAACTTTGTTCATCCTATTTTTTATATAGCATGACTGCTGCTGCTACCACAGCTATCATCACGGAGCTCAACAAAGGGTTGAAGCTCAATGGCGATAATTACGCTATATGGAGCGTAAAAATTCAGTATGTGCTGGAAGAGCAAGAGGCTCTGGAAGCCATCAACCAAGTCATGAATGAGCCTGAAGCTGGCACCACGGATAAGCATAGGGCTGACCGTGCCACGTATGATGCTTGGAAGAAGAAGGATTCTACTGCTCGACGTACGTTGTTGAGTGCAGTAGGAGAAGATATCTTCTTAGATTGCAAGGATCTCCCGACTGCAAAGGAAATCTGGGACAAGTTGAAGAATAGTTACAGCACTCTGTCTGTGACTAAGCTTCGATCCTTGACAATCAAGTTCGATTCCTAATAAGAAGAACCTTGCTCATACTATGAAGCAGCATATGAGGCATATGGCCAATATGATCAGGGAGTTAAGGAATTCGGGCCATGTTCTTACTGATGAACAGCAGATCCAAGCAGCCATACGTTCTTTACCAGATCAGTGGGAACAGATGAAAATGCATCTCACCCACAATGTGAGGATCAACAATCTGGAAGATGTCCGGAAACACCTTGAGCTAGAGGAAGATCGGATTGAGGCTGGCAAGCCTCAAGCTGAGTTGCATATGGCAACTTCCAAGGCCAAGGGTGGTTCTCGCAAGAAACCCTGGGAAAAGAAGATGAAGCCAACTCAGCCAAAGGGGAAGCCTAAGGCAGACCAACAGGGCAAAAGAAGGCGCCCGAAAAATACCAACATGGCACGTGTGAAGTGCTATAATTGTAACCAGAAGGGTCACTACTCCAGTACTTGCACTGCGCCAAAAAGAAAGGTATTTTCAACCGCCTTAACTAGTGAACTTTGTGTTTCTAGTTCTGTATTTCTCACTGAATCTAATCCTTTGTGGATTGTAGACTCAGGAGCCACGGACCACATAGCGCGGGAACGTGATGCCTATGTTGAATTTCGTCGGATTTCACATGGAGCTAAATGGATATATGTAGGCAACAACACAAGGGTTGCTGTCGAAGGCATTGGATCATGCAAGTTAGTCCTGCGTGGTGGCCAAAGCCTGATCTTACACGATGTCCTATATGCACCATCGATTCGACGAAATGTTATTTCTGTCAAGAACTTATCGAGTTTGGGCTACACTTTGTTATTTCATGACAATTTTGTTAAGTTAACTCTGGATTCTGTTTTATTCGGTTATGGATATTTGACCGGAGGTTTTTATGTTATGGATTTGGATGAGTCCTCTTTCAATAATAATGCTTGTTTTTCCATGTTTATTGATTCGCGTAATTGTGATGTTGACATAAACACATGGCATGCTAGACTAGGTCATATTGGCCAACAAAGAATGCAACGGTTAGCAAAACAAAGTTTGCTTCCTAGCATCTCACATGTGGATTTGTCTACTTGTGAATGTTGTCTAGCTGGAAAATCAGCACGAAAACCCTTCGGAAAAGTAGCCACTAGGGCCGAATCTCCTTTACAGCTAGTCCATTCAGACATCTGTGGGCCCATGAATGTTCGGGCCAGGCACGGAGCGTACTATTTTATCACATTTATCGATGACTATACCCGTTTTGGTTATGTCTACTTGATTTCCCACAAGTCCGAAGCATTAAGATGCTTCCAAAGCTACATGAGCTTAGTGGAAAATCAATTGGATCGTAAGATAAAGGCATTACGAACAGATCGTGGCCGTGAATACTTATCGACCCAATTCAAGGATCTTTGTGATACTAAGGGCATAGTTCATCAATTGACTATTCCTTACACTCCTCAACAAAACGGTGTTGCGGAAAGGCGTAATAGAACGCTTCTTGAGATGGTAAGGTCAATGATGGCACAGGCTCAGTTGCCTATCTCCTTCTGGGGTGATGCCTTATTGACAGCGACTTACATTCTCAACCGAGTGCCTACCAAATCAGTTGCAACCACTCCATATGAGTTATGGACGGGACGACAACCCGACCTAAGTGTTTTACGACCTTGGGGGTGCGCTGCCTATACACATGATTCCTCTCATCAGCATGGCAAATTAGGCCCGAGAGGAAAGAAAAGTATCTTCATCAGGTACTCAGAAACCTCTAAAGGTTATGTGTTTATAGGTATGCAAGACAGTGGGAGTGTAACTGAATTTGAGTCTCGGGATGTCACATTCTTAGAGAATGAGTTTCCTAAGAAGGGAGAGGTAGGTCAAGACCTATCTTTGTTTGAGAATGTTGATCAAGGATCACTTCATTTGAGTGGGAGGATTTTGACAGATGATGATCAGTTGATTCCTCACCAGCCTGGTCCGTCATCATCAGGTGCGAATGAAGGTAATCCTGTTATTCCGAGTGAGAGTGACGGGGTAGATCTCCCTCCAAGTGGGAGTGAAGCAGATGTCCTTGATCCGAGTAGGAGCCATATTGTACCAGATGGGGACAATGAGTCACGTGTGCGACGTGGTTCACGCATAAAGACTCCTAGTCGACGATTTGACATCGAAGGTGGTGAACTCTTTATGTCGCTCTTACAAGATGACAATGAGCTTCGGAATGTAAAAGAGGCCCTCTCAAGCCCTTCCAAGGAAAAATGGACAAAAGCGATGCAGGATGAGATGGAATCCATGCAAGTTAACAATGTTTGGGAGTTGGTTGATCTTCTAGTAGGACGCAAAGCTATTGGGAACAAATGGGTTCTCAAAGTTAAACTCAAGGCAGATGGCACAGTTGAGAGATATAAGGCTCGACTGGTGGCGAAGTGGTACACACAACAACATGGGATAGACTATGACTAGACTTTCTCACTTGTTGTGCGTTTCACCTCGATCCGCCTTATTCTGGCTATAGTTGCAAACTTGGATCTAGAATTACATCAGATGGATGTAAAGACTGCCTTCCTCAATGGTGAGTTGAGTGAAGAGATTTATATGGAATAACCTGAGTGTTTCATTGAACAAGGCCACGAACATAAGGTTTGTAGACTTTTGAAGTCTATCTATGGTCTTAAACAATCTTCAAGGCAGTGGTATATACGTTTCCACAATGTCGTCTTAGCGAATGGTTTTACCATGACAGAGGAAGACCATTGTGTATATACAAAGAGATCTAGAGACAAGTTTGTGATTCTGACGTTGTATGTCGACGATATGCTCATAGCTGGAAATGACTTGGAGTTTGTCAACGAGGTTAAGGCCTTATTATCGTCTCAGTTTGAGATGAAAGATATGGGTGAAGCTGCATATATTCTTGGAGTTAAGATTTCAAGAGATCGTTCTAAGAAGTTGTTGTATCTCTCGCAAGAGAATTACATCAGAAAAGTTCTTGAACGGTTCAATATGCAGAACTCCAACCCAATTGATACTCCTGTCAACAAAGGCCAAACCTTGGGAAGTCATATGTGTCCTAAGTCTCTTGAGGAGAGAGAGCGGATGAGCCGAGTTCCATATCGGAGCGCAGTCGGAAGTCTTATGTATACTATGGTATGCACTAGACCGGATATCTGTCAGGCAGTTGGCTTGGTGAGCAGGTATCAGTCCGATCCAGGCCCAGAGCATTGGAAGGCAGTGAAGAGAATCATGAGATACCTGAGTGGGACTGCAAATTACTCGCTTTGTTACCGAGGCGGGAAGAGTCTACAACTGGTTGGATACACGGATGCTGATCATGGAGGTGATCCAGATGACAGGAAGTCCACCTCCGGACACGTGTTCTTACTGAGTGATGGCGCCATATCATGGAGCAGTAAGAAACAATCGTGTGTATCCTTGTCCACGATGGAAGCAGAGTACGTGGCTCTTGCTTCAGCTGCTCAGGAGGGTGTTTGGCTCAAGAGGTTCTTGGAGCGTCTCATGGATCTTGCAGGAGACACTGACCCGGTACTGATTTACTGTGATAGTCAGTCTGCAATTTCCTCGACGAAAGACCCCAAGTTCCACTGCAAGACCAAACACATAGATATCAAGTATAACTATGCTAGAGATATGGTTACACGCAGGGTGGTGAACGTGAAGTATTTATCTACTGGGGATATGTTAGCAGATCCGTTGACTAAGCCTGTACCTAGAGATGTGTTTGTGAAACACATTAGGTCTCAGGGGCTATGTAGATTATGAGTACTACGTTCTGTTGTTATTTCCCACATGTTCACATGACTGTTTTGACATTTTATTTTGATGATCAATAAAGTCGAGTTTATGCATATATGTTGTTGTCATTTTATTGTTGGATGTTGAGTACATTCTACATTCTTTTATGATGTATGTCGAGTAGACGAAAGGTTAGCCCTCTCACACGGGTAATCGCCTCCTTATCTTGGTGATAAGTGGAGATGAGACGAGTTTTAAGCTAAATTGTCATATGGACAGTTTGAGAGCGAACGGTTTAAAACTACATATACGTCGGTTGAGAATGGCAAGTAAGGTCATTCTAGGAATGAATATGTTCATTCAGTCTACTTTGTAGGCCAGATGCGAGTTCAAGGTTGTTGAGTAGATCGAGGAACTCGGGTTTAGGATACACAAGGTATCTAAACTATCATCTGTACAGCATTCCTTATGAGGAAAAGACATACGCTCCATGGGAAGGAGAAAATGCTGTAGCACATGTTTCATACCATGTGTGCGTTTTGTCGACCACGGGTTAGCTAGAGTGTGATCTCAACTTCTAGCTGTGTGAGACTCGGAGCTTCTATGATGGCTCTACCTTATGTACCCTTAGTACTCCTATCAGAGACTTGAGATTCGGTTTGATGGTCGCTATCTTAGTATGTTGCCTAAGGACCATGTATACAGATTCGGTCTGGCGGGACATGTCTAGAAAAGCGAGTTGAGCCGGGTCAAGGGAATCGTGAGAAGAGGAAGGTCATAGACGGAATCACATTAGTCTTGTATTCACCGGTGCACCAGTTATGACGTACGGTTATAATTGTGAATACATTTGCGTTGCATTGCTTTGCATTACGTTGCATTACGTTGCTTTGCGTCACGCCTTGATGGACGAGATCCTATGGATGTTTTCTAATGTGATTCAGATGATCTAGGGCACTAGCGTACTTTCTGATCTACTTGCAGGTTTCTTCTCGACGAGAGGCTGTATATCCCTAACAGGTGTATAGCATTTCGCTCTCACAGTATGCCGGTCGCACGGTCCTATTTCCTTGTATGACTATTGCTGTTGTAGCAAGAATGAGTTTCTTGCATTTGGTATTTTGAGCACTCTCACTTATGTGTGAGTGGGAGATGTTGGGTTATGTTGTATGGAGGCCCACTTGAGGTAGTGGGGCCCACTAGGTCCACCCATAAGTTGGGTGCTCACCTGTAACCCTAGTTGCCTCCTATATATACATGTTGTTCTATGGCACAAATACCAAGAACATTACATACATAGGGTGGCTAGGTTACACCCACATATACCATATACACAGCTATAGAGAAGAGAGGTTTAGGCTGTGGAAACTACAGGGGTTGCTCCGATACACCGAGACAACCTTTCACGACTGGTAGATCAAGACCTGGACTCCAAGACCTGTTTGCTTCCGTTGCTAGGACTCCAAGTAGGTGTCCTAATTTATTTCATTCAGGAGATATATGTTTCCTTTCACTATTGCTTTCACCCTCTCCTGTGTTGGTATAAGCGCCACAAAAGCATGAAATTTTCCTATATCAAAATTTGATTACTATGTGGCTTGTCTCTGAAGACAATACTGTTTGAATGAAAGTCCTCTTTGATTCTAAAAAAAAAAAACAATTAAAATTTAACATGTGACTATATTGACAGAAAGTTTATCTTAGATTAAAAAAATTATTATAGTATATTTGTTTATTCAGTTTTTTTATAAAAAAAATTAATACTAACCAAATAATAAACTAGTATTCATTTAAATAGAAAAATGTACTAAAAGAGAACAACTCGTAATGCAAGATTTATTAGAGATAGTGAACTACTAGTAACCCGAGGTTTGTTTTGCTCGGGCGTTAACTGGCTTGTTATAATAAATTTCTTTATCATAATACTTCATAGTACCAGTACCATTATAGTAAGTATAAATATTTATTGTAGTAGGCATTGCAAAGCACATGCTATATTGTCTATGGTTTGCAGATGAGCTCTAGCATTGGTTTTTATGGATGTGGATGTTGAATCAGATTGTCTCTTGAGCATTAAGGAAATTAATCCCCAAAACCCTTCCTTATCTTATTTAAACTTACCTTTCAGGCACTTTGCAAAAAAAAAAAAAGAAAAAGGAATTTATTAAACTGGGGATGCTTGATTAGTTATGTTGTACTAAATGAGTATGAGACTTGATACAGTTTGAGTAATATAGTTTTTTCCCCTGGACAATGTAATGCTGAGATACTTTTATTGATAATTTTCCAGAACATTTAGCTGCTATAGCACACTCTGATGTAACCTGATTTCGTTTCAACGAAAGTTATCTTCCATTCTAAAAAAAATATAAATATTTATTATAAAAATAATAAAATTTTTGTATTTCAAAATCCTTTCTCTAACTAAATTTGTTCATTCTTTGTAGACTAATGTGAATGTATAAAAAAAAATGTAAATGTATAACGCCAGAGATGCCGTCCCATAAGTTCGTTCATATTCACGATAATGACCTTAGAGAAAGTCAAACCGTATCTTCTCCACATTTTCTCGTGGATCCTTTCACATCATATGAATAGCCTGTGACATGATTACCGCAGCAATCTACTAATTAATTAAACTAACAATAATACGTACACTGGTATAGAACATACATCGATCGCAATCTATTACTCAATTATTTACATTCTTTTTACCTTCTTTGGTGTCTGTCTAACACTCAAACTAATTCAATACTTACTCTCGCCTACTCACTCTATATATATTATTGTATATATACATGTGCGTGTGTGGATCAACGTGGATATTCAACGAGGCATGAGAATTATACATGGAGAACAAGAAAATCTACGGAATAATTTTGTTTAAACAGAAGAATTAGTTGGCACACATGGCCCAGACAAGATTCACGTCCCTCCTCGTTTTGGTCTGAATCCACAGTACGATCGAAACGTGGCTGTTTAAATATCCAACACATGGATTTCATAGTTGCTTCACATCCATAATCGCCTTCTGGCAAATCACACTTAAGTTTGTGGTTATGCGTCACATAACAAATTAAGCCTGTAATGTTGAACATATATAACGGCAAAAAAAAAATGTTGAACATATATACAAATAAATTAACTTATAGAGCATGATGGGACAAATCATATATGATTATATATAGGTTTTTGGCGTATTTAGTACCCAAGTTTTTTTTTTTATGCTAATCGTTTGTCTTTATTGATGACTAGTATTATGTACAGTAGTTAGTAATGAATCAAAAAGCATACAGAAGACAAAGGCTCGTCAACAATCTCAGGTCATGACGAATAAGGGAAGACAACTTTTGACCCAACACCCAACAGTGGAACATTCCTGCTGATGCTAAAACTGCTCCAATACTATACGGGAAATCCGGGTTTTTGAGTTTGTACCACCAGAAGGGCCCTGCAGGTTACCACAATGTCAAAGAGTTGATCCTGGTGTATTGGCTTCTGGGAGAACACCAGGGGCATTTCTAGACAACCATAGAGTCCAAAGAGTAGCAACCCCAAGGAGAAACCACACTTCCTATGATCGTCGCCGTCCTGCTGAATGCGGCCACTAAATGAACCAAGAAACTATATCACTCGGGCACACCCAGCAAACCCCCCACCACCGACGAACACGATTCCACCACCGAGAAACAAGATTCCACCTTCTGGCAAATCACACCTAAGTTATTAAGTTTGGATCATTTATGTACCTAAACCTTTATTTTGTTCAATCATATACCTAAATTTTTTACATTATGTTCAACGGTGTACTTCGGTCAGCCTAACTGATGACTCAGATGCCCATGTGTAGGACCCACTACTTTTTTGGTACGTGACAACTCCATTCATTAGTCAGGTAGCAACATACCCAAAGGATAACTACCTTTGTAGAACTTCAAAGTATTTGTATATTTCCTGCAAGAATAACGTTTTCCATAGTTGTAGGATCTCAAAGTTAACACTAAAAATGTTATAGAATCTCTAGTATCTGTTTTTTAATTTAAAATTGCGTTTTTTAAATAAAAGTATAACAGACCAAACAAGCAACGACCTTCCAAATTCCAAATGCTTCTAGAAGTGTCCAAAATGGTTGCCAATTCTTTTTCAGAATTTTCAATGGGAAAAGAAAAGGCGAATTCTAAAAGTTTATTAGAATTACAGAAAGCTCATTTGACTTAACAATATTATAGATACTAAGAAAATCTTAGTACAACTCTTTTATCAATAAACAATTAGCAAAGATTCAAACCATGTGTCCCACAATTCGTCTACCACCATACCCACTATCCAGTGGGCAAAAACAATCATCACGATACGACAACTCGAGGAATCAACATGGATAGTAATTGTTTTTGTTTACTATCAGGCTCATTCCGAGTGAGGGCACACAGGTTCAATCCCTCACGTACGCAGCCACCTCTATTGGGAGATTTACCCACTACCCCAGGTATGCTACCCCGATCGAACCGGATTAGGCGTAAGCCGAACCGGTAGGGTAACCAAAAAAAGAATCAAATAATGGATGCAAGTGATTAATTAATGCTACCAATTGCAATTGTAATGGAATAATTAAATCGACCTATAGCTATGTTTGGTACACAAGAAATAAGAATGGGAACAAGAATGAGAATCCTATTCCATTTTGTTTCACCATAAACAACTTCGTTTTACAATTATGTCTTAGATTATTTTTTTTTTGTCGAAATGTCTTAGATTATTACTCCCTCTGTTTCATATTAATTGGCGTTTTAGGAATTGTTGTTTGTTTCAAATTAATTGACGCATTGTTATATCCAATGCATGTCAGATTTTTTTTCTCTATTTACCCCTAGTGATAGGACCTAAAAAGATCAGTAATATTAAAAAACAAATAATTAATGAAAGAATTAATTTAGTCTTTTTATCATACTTTTTACTAAAATCAAAGTTAATGAGTAGTTTCTTAATCTTTGTGCCAAAACCTTAAACGACAATTAATATGGAATGGAGGAAGTATCACTCTAGTATTTATGTCTTAGATTATTGCCAACCAAATAACAAAATTATTCAAATTTCGTTTCTATTCCGATTCTATGTGATACCAAACAACAAAATAATTAGGATTTCGTTTCTATTCTGATTTCAAGTAATACCAAACATAGCCTATCACGGCGCGGGTGTTATCTTTACATTAATCGCCTAGATGTTGCACAATGAATAATTACCCGTCAAAATCTGATGTCCTCATGCAGGATCATCCGCATTTAATGAAAACCGGTTGATGTATAACGCTAATATGGTCTACTGCTGCCAACTGGTGAATGACAATGGGATGCAAATGCTGTGGGGAAAAACTTTTGAATATCGTGGACATGATTGGGACTTTACACTTTTTTACTAACTTAAGTAAATAATTAATACGGAAGAATGCATCAAGTATGATGATGACGTCTCATATAAGTAATTAAGACCATCCAGACAAGAACCTATATTGTTTGAATTGTGTCATAAACAAAAGACTAATCCCACTCAGACCCCAAAAATGGGAAGAAAATAAAATAAAAGCAACATCAGTTTTGTTTGATACCGTTTAATTTTAATGTTGATGGATGAACAACCCATAATCATTTCCCACTATTACCCATCATTTAGCACAAATTCAACAAGTATACAAATCACATCATTATGGGCCAGCGATTTTTCATTGGAGATCATTAATAAAGTGCCTACTTACTACCTTCCTATTTTCTTTCATCTAGTTTCGATCGACTTAAATAGAGGTTCCTTCTCTCCGTCCCACGTATCCAATCTTTTGGAAGCCTCCTCAACCTGCACATGCAGTTTACAGTGGATCATTGAAATGATAGTGAGGTGACTTATATCGGAATGGAATCATATTAATGCATGCGGTCTCTCTTCTATGAATTGATTGCCATTTCATTTCTTTTTTTCTTTTTATACTAATATGTCATTAATACAACATGCCACGGGTACCCTGGTACAATTCATAAACTTAATTGCTTGGGACCTATTACATCCTGGAGAAAATGGAGATGTGTCGATTACGAATTACAAAAAGAAAAAAAAAGTTCAGGTGATGTCTTAGATGCTTTTTTTTTTAATGGAGAATTAGATGCTTTCTAGTAATAAAAATTGAAAAAAATTGCAGATTGTACTATAAATCTAAGATAGCCACTAGGAGCTAGTGGTCAAGTTTTGTTTTCTGGTCCAATTATAATGAGGTGGCAATATTCATCAGGGTCTAGTATAATAGAGCTACGTACCAAAACCAATTAAGCAGAAGATGAGCAAATTAATTCTGTACCTAACACCAAATAAATTACGCAGGCCAAGCCTGATATGCTGGATCTATATTTATAGTCAGGGCCAGGAAAATGCTGATGTTAAGTTGTATTCTACCAGAAAAGGTTAAAGGGAAAAAACAAGGAAGACAACAAGTAATATACTAGTAAATAAAACTTATATAAAAAAAAAATACTAGTAAATAAAACCGAAAGTGATTTACAAAAAAAAAAAAGTGAAAACCAAAACATTGAATGGAGGAAGCCTATATTTCTTGTGAGTGAATTCTGATTAAAATGCAAAAGACAACACCAAAACAATGGTATTTTTTACATTCACTTAAAATTGTTATTAGCTATGTATAGAATGATAAAAAGAACATAAAGCAAGAATGAATCACACATTGAGCTGTTAATCTTTAGCAAAGAATGATACGAATTGCCATGGAACTTACCTCTTTATTCCAGTCAGCCCGAATGATGGTGCACATTAGAATTATTGTTTGCATTCCAGTGCCACGAATTATTCCTGACCATATTCCCTGCACGAACGGGATTTGTGGGTTTTCAATTAATTAATGGAATACAATTTCATCAAGTTGGCTAGCTATCATGAAAAAGTGTTTAATTATACCCCGCTTATTGTCATTTCTAAATTGTACTGTTTCAGGCACTTTACTTAACTCCATATTTTTTTCCTAATAAATAACTTTTTTGGGCAGTGAGTGAGAGTGGACTGAGATAATTTAACGAACAAAACAAAGGCTGCCATAATAGTTAGTAAAAGATTAATTTAATTACCTTTGCACCAAGTTCAAAATAAAAGCCAAGTATTGCACCCAAGGGGATCCCAACCAAGTAAAGCAACCTACGTTAACGAACGCCACAAAAGCTTGCCATCCACAGCCAACAGCAACACCTTTTATACATGAAGTATTCATAAATTATGCTTAAATGGGTTAAAAAGAAATCATAATCATTCTAAACATTTACAAACAAGAAAAGGAGAAAGACCCACACTTCCCATACCTTAATAAGTGATGAGATAAATTATAATTCAAAACAATTATAAAAAAATATGTCACTGTGAAGTTAATTAATTAAACTTACCGGATAATACAGGTTGAATTCCATTAAGTATAATTGTGATGGCTAGAAGTGGACATAGATCCGAGACGATGGAAGCCACACGGCTTCACCTTCTGTAAAGGCGTAGCTAATAACATCGCGAAATGCCATCACTATAATGGCTGATATTACAGAAAGAATGAAGGAGTACAATGTGACTATCACCACCGAAAATGCCGCTGATTTATGCATAAAAGGAAGTGTGGGCTATATCCAATTTCCAATTAAAGTTTTGAAGGCTACCTTAATTAGACATCTAGTAAAACTGGGGCAATCTAAATGTTGTTCTCCCATTTCCTAGAGCTCTTTTCCTTCCATACTTGAGGGATTAATTAAGCAAATGTCTCCGGCAAATCTCGAGTAAAAAGGATGCTAGGTGATTAATTAAACACTAAATTAAATATCAACTGACCTTGCTGCTGCATTGAACCCAAGAGACATCATAATTACCCATCCAGATATAGCAGTGCTGCCAGAAATATCCATACAAGTAAAGTTAGCAGCATATTTCCTCAAAAACAAAAAGTTAGCTGCATATATTTGACTGTATGGCACGACAAATTAAATGGTGAAGCATTAAACGCAAAAAAGAATCAATGAAAAAGGGAAGGAGAAAATATTGTGTTTGCCCTCTTCCTGCTTAGACATCTGTTCAAGCTGGAATAATCTAAATATTGGTCTCCATTAATGTCCTTCAATTTCCCTTTTCAAATGGAATAGTTTTATTCCCGCTTAACAGTGTCATAAGGAAAAGGTAGGCCAAAATTGCTTCAATGGCATTGAAATGTAGCCATTTACTTATTTTCCTTACCAAATTGATAGAGAATCCAAACCAATTCAGGGTTCTCAAGCAACCCAGCCAAAAGAACAAGAATTTGTAGATACCAAGTCTCTAAGCATATCATCACAGCTGATGCAGAAGATAACTTGAAGAATGCACAAAACCCTGAGAAAGCTTGCAAACTAAAACCATCCCATGTGTACTTGCATCAGTCACTGCGGATTATATATATAAACTGAGCAGCCGCAGAAATCCACCATGACAAACTAAGCACCAGAGATGCACCCAATATGCCAAGTCCAAATTTGTATACTGCTAGCCAACTTAGCAGAAGATTGTATGCCTAGCGAGGCCACGGATACGTAGGCACTAGGGGCCACTATGCTTTGCGCTTGTAGAAACTTTTGCATGGCAAAAATCACAGCATATGCAAAGATTTGAGGAATGAGGCATAGAGAAAAAGGGAAGCAGCACATGCAATTTCACTTGATTCACCGAGTAAAAGTAGAATAGGTTTGCAGAAGTTGTATGTTGTGAATGTTTCCTAAGCCAAATCTATACATGTACAGCCCTAAGAAGAGAAGCGTGTAAATAAGGAAGCTTTTTATTGAACTTAGGATGACGTGGAGAGATCTACATCGTCCACAATATGAACGGTTTGGATGGTAAGAAATAGGAGTTTATATTACAGTAGGGTATTGTGATGGAGGCAGGTTAGGATTTGGATTAGGTTCTTGTTCTTCTCATCTTGTTTCTGTATTCTCTTCTCATCTTCTCTAATCTTCTATTTTCCTTGTACCGTGGATTCCAGCTCTCTCTTTAAGAGCTTGATTTATCAATAGACTCCCATCTTTGCTCCTCTGTTTTTGTTCTTTTAATTATAAATTGCAACATTCACTTCAATGTAGATGATGGCGAGAAAGATCCCGGCGAGGCAAAGAATGATTATTTATCTTTGTAGATATATTCCTAGCATTTTGTATTTGCTTGCACCAAATGCTTGCCCGCAAAGAGTCTCGGTTGCACTCCCCATTCCTAACTGTTGAAGGGTAGAGATATATCCAGAAAGATTAGTCCACAAGATATAACAAAAAGAATTCAACAAATGAACAAAATAAGCAAGGCAGAACACAAATATATATGGTCAGGTCAGTCAAATAAACATATATACCCAGTGACGGATCTACAGTGTAGTCACTGTAGGCAGGTGATTACACTGAGATTTCAAAAAAAGAAATAAATATAGTGTTATAAATAAATTATGGTGAACGTCATTGTTACCATCCAGTAAAACTTATTTTTACCATACCCGAATTTACCCTCGGTAAATACTTTACCCATACACCAAACTTCTACTTGGAATTATCTCTTTGGCTAATTATCTTCCATAATTCTATTTGTCATAATCCTAATATCATCTTCCTTTACCTAACATCCCTTTGATTTTATCCTTTTAAATTAATCATACTTATTTGTTTTTATCCTCTCATTTCCAACTATAAATACCCCTTCATTCCTTCACTTTCATATACTTACATCCTACCATAAGATTACTCTCTTTATTTCCATACACATACACCTCTCTTCTCCATCTCCCTTCATCTACATTTTATTAATCTTCATTATTACTATTACTATCAAAGTTGTATTATTACTATTAATGGTGTATTACTTCTATCAAGGTTAGATTATTACCTTGATCAAGCTTCTATCATTCCATCAAGAAGTGAATTTCTCCTCCAATTTTATAACACTTTATCAGCACGAGTCTCTACTCTATTAAGGTATTTATTTCTAAAACTTTTCTTATTACTACTCTCATCCTTTCTATATATGTTATATATTCTTTATTATTATGCTATATATTACTGCTGAAAGAATTATCGAGTAAGCATATTTTATATTTTTATTTAAATTATGATTAGGTTATTAAAAGGCCCATGTATTAGTATGATATATTATACATTACTGCTGAAAAATTTATCGAGTAAGCATATTTTATGTTTTTATTTAAATTATGATTGGGCTATTAAAAGGCCCATTGCATTTAATTTTTTGCTTTAATTTCATTTATATTTCGCTTGGGCTCATACAAGGCCCATCACATTTAATTTGCATTTATTTATTTTTAATTGGACTAACTAATAATAGGCCCATGATTATTTATTTTATTTAAGTCTTTCATTTCCTTAATTTTGGAATTATGTTAATGTTACAAATATTGGAAGCCCTTAAAATTGAAACGCCCTGACCCGTATTTACCGTACACAGTAAACACGTGCCGGAACTGTGACAACCCAACCAGACAAAGCCCAGCATACAGTGTATACAACCGGAACACGGGCTCAACAGCCCAAAATAAAACAACAATAATCATCATATCCGGCCCAATGGCCCAACATGAAACGCCCCGACCCGTATTTACCATACACAGTAAACACGTGCCGGAACTGTAACAACCCAACCCAATAAAGCCCAGCATACAGTGTGTACAATAGATGTCCGGGCTCAACAGCCCAAAATAAAAACAACATCATAATAACAAAACCGGCCCAATGGCCCAATAATGGTAAAACAATGCACAACGGAAGACTTAATAACTCACACAAACACTGTATGCGACACTGATGCAAACTATGGATCCAAGCCCTGTCCAAGGGATAACGCCGCAGCCTGTCTGGAATGCACCAATCCTGTACCAAAAATAACTCATCCTACAGGATGAAAGCCCGCAGGTGAGGGGTGAGTCCGAAGTGCTCACCGACGAAGGAAAGACAATCAATATGCAACTATAATTACTCAAGTCGAAACAGGGAAAACCGTCGAAATAAAACAAATCAAAAGACTCAAATAAAACCAATTTTCCAATTTTATCTTTTCCGGGCCCCGTCACGGATAAGCTAGAGGTCAGACCTGGTTAACAACACATTCCGGGTGCCAGACCAAATCCAGAGAACCCAGGGATCGACATCCCAAAAATACGAACCCAGGGATAGACATCCCAAAAATAATCGCGGGATAGACATCTCAAGCATAGACATGCTTATCAGAGTAACCCAGGTTACGGCCACCACGAAACAGTCTTAAACCATCGAGTCGTACCACTACTTACAACGTGACAATTATATTACCGTCATTAAAATCAAATCACAGGGATCAACATCCCTAACCAAAATACCGGGATGGACATCCCAAATCAAACCAAGGATCGACATCCTTGTCACAATTTATTAATTATTCCATTATACTCATGGTCAAGACACGAAAATAAATATTCAAACCCAATCAAAATACTGGAATAAACATCCCGACAACAATCAAAACCATGGGATTAACATCCCGAGACAAACCACAACAAACACAATACTCAACGATGCAATAATCCACAAAACAAAATAACCGAGTAATACAGGCACATATTGAAGGAAATCCATCCTCACCTTGGCCGATTACTCAACTCCGGAAACAATGACCGGTCCGACGCCGGCTCCTCGGGAAACTGCCCGATATCAAACCTATACCACAAAACAATATATACACATAAATGCACATAATCGGTATACTATGATGCCAAACTGCGAAATAACCCATCCCGGTTCTTATCCCTTATTATTATCTTTTACCGAAAATATTTTACCGTACATATTTCCGAATATAATTTCGGTACCATACTTTAATTAAAACTCTTTAAAAATATTTTCATAAAAATTAATTATAATTTTCCAAGTATTATTATCTTTGGAAAACTCCATTTCCAGAAAGTATATTCACATTAATTTATTTTCTGAAAATAAACACGAATTTATAAATACACATATATATTTCCAACATAAAATACTTTTCCAAACAATTATATTATCAAAATAATCGTATATTTCAGAATTATAAATCACGTGTACCATATATATTTCCAAAGTTAATTACCATAATTTTCCAGAAAATTAATAACGTATTTATAATTTTCAGAATATATATATACAATATTTATCTTTTTCCCAATTATATATAATAACATTTTTCAAAACAAAACATAATTATCAAGGTATATATATATATATACATACATTTTTCCTAAAACCATAAATCATACTGTCTATATTTTTCTCAATGTGAATATATATTTTTTTCAAAACTGAGTTTATTCCAGAAATTAAATAAATATATATATCATTTTATTATTTATTTTTTTACTGGACTGGGCCATGAACAGTGAGTCCATGCCCAGCCCAAATCCAACCAAACTACCCAGCCCAACAACAAAGATCCAAGGCGCGACCCGACCAGAAGATACGGGTCGGACGAGGGTCTCACCTCGGGTTGAGCAGCTGCGACGGCGACGGCGAGCGCGGGAAGGAAGGGCGAGCACAGCCACGACGTCGAGGCGACACGAGCGGCGCGGGGGCGGCGGAAAACTGGCGTGAAGCTGTCGGCAGCAGGTGCAAGCGCGGAGGAAGCAAGATCCGCGGGTCTGCTAGCGGGTCGACGGCAGTTGGCGGCGCGTCTCGCGGCGTATGGCGACGGGGACGAGTCGGCGACATCACGGCGCAGACGATGGTGGCCTCGGTGTGGCGTGCAACAGCGCCAAACTCCTCAGCGTGTACAGTGACGAGAGGAGGGTGACGATGAACAGTATCCTCCGGGTTTTTTTCCTGTTTTTCTTTCTTTTTTTGTATTTTCTCTTCTTTTTTTTCCTATTTTCTTTCTATTTTTCTTTCCTTTTTCTTTCATTTTTTTCCCATTTTTTTCCTATTTCCTCCTCTCTCTTTTTTTTCATTTTTATTTTCTGTGTTTTGTTTTTTTTTTTCTCTTCTCTCATTTTTCTCCTGCAATGTTTTTTTTTCTTTTTTTTTCTTTTTTTTCCTCCTTTTTCTTTTCCTTTCTTTTTTTTCTCTCTTTTCTTCCTTTCTCTCTTTTTCTTTTTTTTCCTCTCCTCTCTTCCTCTCCTGGTTTCTTCTTCCTCTGCTTTATAGACGTGATGATACTGTTAATCATGTGATTTACTATGCAGCGTGTGATTTCCTTAATAATGCAGCTTGTCTGCATTATTAAGCGAGTCCGGTCCGGACCAGAAAATAATTGATACCCCCTTAGTTATTTTCCGGTGTGATTTTCCGAGAAATTCCGAAACCCGAAAAATACCAACTTAGGCCCGAAAAATCCACGGAAAAATCACGAGCGCGGGAAAACTCTCGGTTTCGAAAAACGACGCCTGATTTACCTTGAATTAACAAGATTAATTCAACAGTAAATCACGGTAAAAAGACTTTTACAGTCCTGGTAAAAATCAAAAATTTTACCCGGGCTGTTACAGTCTACCCACCTTAAAAAGAATTTCGTCCCCAAAATTCCGTCTTATCCGTGGGTCCTACCACAATAAGCTTCTGGCAGACTCTGCCAGGTGTCCAACCTCAACCCGAGATACCGCTTATACCCCTAAGCGACATCTCATTCTCTTATAAATACCCAACCTTATAACTGAGACACTCACTCTCAGCCATAGACTCTCCTCTGAGATCAAGAACTACCTCAAACTCCAAGAACAACAGCTACATCGGTGGCACTGCCTTCCCGACAAGCTCCGATGAAGAACCTCCTAAGAAGCGCTTCAAGACGAACATCGTCGGCCTGAAGGAACACATGGTGGTCTCTCGAAGACGCCGGAAGAAGCGTGCTCCCAAAGAAGCTGAGGATCGAAAGGGCAAAGCGACGGCTGAAAGCAGCACACCGCAGCAGACACTGACGCAGCTGAACGTCTCACTGAAGAAGATCAGCTCGGCGGTGGCGCAGATAGAACTGGCGTGCGCGGAGCTCTTCCCTCACATGAAAAACGTCCAAAAGCTTGTAAAAGATTTAGAGAAGCAAGTAGCTCCATAGAGTACTTCTTCTCCTATTGTAAAACTATTATGTATTAAATAAAAGAAGTTTCCTTTTTAAATAAAAAATTCTTATGTTACGAAAACTTATGTTAAACGGAGAATTAAAACATCTCAAGGAAAAATAAAACTTAACAATAAAAATATAAAATCAAACATAAAGAAATCAAAAATTAAACTCGTTTAACAAAATCAAAACAAAAAAGAATTAAAACAACACATTCCGGGTGCCAGACCAAATCCAGAGAACCCAGGGATCGACATCCCAAAAATACGAACCCAGGGATAGACATCCCAAAAATAATCGCGGGATAGACATCCCAAGCATAGGCATGCTTATCACAAGTAACCCAGGTCACGGCCACCACGAAACAGTCTTAAACCATCGAGTCGTACCACTACTTATCACGCGACAATTAAATTATCATCATCAAAATCAAACCACAGGGATCAACATCCCTAACCAAAATACCGGGATTGACATACCTAACCAAAATACCGGGATTGACATCCCTAACCAGATCAAGGATCGACATCCTTATCTCAATTTATTATTAATTATCCATTATACCTATTCCAAAAGACACAGAAAATCAACACGGGGATAAACATCCCAAAAACCAACTTGGGATAAACATCCCGACAACAATCACGACAATGCGACAAACAACAGTGCACAACCAACAAACACAACTACCGAGTAATATAGGCACATATTGAAGGAAATCCATCCTCACCTTGGCCGATTACTCAACTCCGGAAACAATGACTGGTCCGACGCCGGCTCCTCGGGAAACTGCCCGATATCCGAACCTATACAATAAAACAACATATACACATAAATGCACATAATCGGTATGCTATGATGCCAATACTGTGAAATAATCCCATCCCGATTACATAACTTTTATTATTGGATTAAATCATTTTTTGGTCCCTGTGTAAGGCCTTAAAGTTGGATTTCATCCTCGTGTTGGTTTTTGGCCTCTTTTCATCCCTCTGTTCGACCAGTTTGGTTCGTCCGGCCAGAATCCGGCAAAAATTGATGACGTGGCACATTTTCCGGTGATACATCAGATTTTTGGATCCCACAAGTCAGGAAAAAACCCAATACCAAACCAAAATTGACCCGACCGATTCTACCCACCCGAGTGACCCTGAACCCAAATTACAATTTTTTAATATAATTTTTTATACAATCTAAATCTAATTAATTTATATTATTCTAAATTTAATTCTTATTCTTCCCTAAAAAAATTAATTCTTATTATGCTTTTTTAATACGAATTCTTATTATGCTTTATTTTGGTCGAAGACCGGGAGATCGATTATATTAATCACAAAATCAAAAATGTTAAATTAATTCTTATTATGTCTTATTTACCTCCTATTTCCGATTGACCAATATTGTAACGACACGTGGCATTTGTAGGTCCAGGGAAAAAAATTTCCCTTTTCCCGAATATAGTATACCAAAAAAATGAATTAATGAAGATGAAATTAAATACATATTGAAAATAAAAGCAAATTTATAATTTGGCAATTTTCAAAAGAAAATTATAATAAACACAAATAACAATGCCTGCTACTGTTTACAGTCCTCCCCTGCCGCTCCCCGCTCTGACTGCCGCAGCCCTCCACCATGGGCGGACAGACCCACAAGCAGCCGGCCCTCACCATCCACCCGGCGCAATCCGCCCCTCGCCGTCGCTTTCAAGAACCACACCCGCACCAACTCCTTCGCAGTCCACGGGTACCATACCCACCTCAAGGCGCTCGCCTCCACACGCCCCTGCAACTGCCCACACCTCGACTCCACGGCGCCGTCCTCCTCCGTCGGCCTCGGAGCAAACCCAGAGTTCTCCTCCTTGTGAGCGCCGTCGCCCCTCCCCGATCCGATGGTCACCTCCTCCACCGCCTCTATCCACCTCACCTCACCGCACCATTCGGGCATCCTGCTCTCCTCCACGGCCCTGATGCGCTGCTACGCCACCGTCCACCAAGCTTGCACCTTCACCGACGGGGGGAGTCGCTGTTGGTCTCCGTGCACCCTCTGCAAGACACGACGGCTCCTCCTTTGACTCTCCTCTAAATCAATGGGGTGGGCGAACGGGTCGGGTGGGGTTTGGTTTTTGTTTTTGGTTTAACCCCGTCATGTGGGCCCCACAAAGCTGATGTGGCACCTAAAAAATTGCCAAATCAGTAATTTTCGCCGAATTTCGGCCGGACTGACCAAAAGAGGTGAACGGAGGGATGAAAAGAGGCCAAAATCCTACACGAGGATGAATTCCAACTTTGAGGCCTTACACAGGGACCAAAAAAAGCTTTAATCCTTTATTATTTCCATTTACTGAAAATATTATACCGTACGTATATCCGAATATAATTTCGGTACCATACTTTAATTAAAACTCTTTCCAAAATATTTTCATAAAATAATATATTTTTTCCAAAATAATAATTACCACATTTTCCTAGAAAAATAATAACGTATTTATAGTTTCCAGAAAATATATATAGTATTTATCTTTTCCTAAATATATATAATAATATTTCCAACACAAAATATAATTACCTTTAATTTACACAAGTACATATATATATATATATATATATATATATATATATATATATATATATATTCCTCAACCATAATTTCCAGAGAAAATAATACATATATTAAATTTCCAGAAATTATTTTCATGGTATATATATATTTTCCAAATAATAATAGTTTTTCCAAAACAAAACTTAATTATTTATCAAAGTATATATATTTATATTTTCCACAAAATACCAGAATTAAATTGAACATAATTTTCTCAAAGTAATTATTATTTTTTTCTAAAATTATATATCAAATTATGAATAAATAAATATATATGTACATATAATTTTTTAAAAAAAATTAATCGGGCTGGGCCATGAACAGTGCGGCCCAGACCAAGGCAGCAGCCCAGCCGAGGCCTGCCAAGGCCCGGCCCAGCACAGCCATAGCCCGACCCAGCGACACGACCCGACCAAGCGCGCGGGTTAACAAACCCGGATCTGCTCACCTCGGGTTGCAGCGGCTGGCGACGACGGCGAGGGCGCGAGGAAGGGAAGCGAGCACACCCACAGCAGCGGCGGACGAGGGCGAGGGCGCGAGGAAGGGAATCGAGCACACCTACAGCAGCGGCGGACGAGGGCGACTCCAAGGGCGGTGGAACGGCGGCGCGGCGACGGCATGAGGCTGAGCAGCGACGTGGAAGAAGCATATCCGCCGGGTCTGCTCGCGGGTCGACGGCGCGTCACGGCACGTCAGGCGGCGGAAAAGCTCGGGGGCGACGGCAACAGGTCGGCGACGGCTAGCGAAGGCGAGGCTGGTGGCGGTGCGTCGAGACTCGGCGGGGAACGCTCCGGCGAGCACAGTAACCGGAAGATGAAGGTGACGGTACTGTTCACTTCTAATTTTTTTTCTTTTTCTTTCCTTTTTTCTATTTTCTTCTTTTTCCGTTGTATTATATTTTTTTTCCTTCACTCTTTTTTTTCTTTTTCTTGTATTTATTTTTTTCCTCTTCTCTTTTTTTTTCCTCTGTTTTTCTGTGTGTTTTTTTTCCTCTTTCTTTTTTTCCTCCCTTTCTCTCTTTTTCTCTCTTTTTTTTTCTCTCTTCTTCCTCTCCTTTTCTTTTTTTTTTTTTCTCTTCTCTTCTTCCTCTCCTGGTTTCTTCTTTTTATAGGCGTGATAATACTGTGAAACACTGTGCGACCTGTGAATCTGTAATAATGCAGCTTGTCTGCATTACAGAGCGAGTCCGGTCCGGACCAGAAAATAACTGATACCCCCTTAGTTATTTTCTGGTGTGATTTTTCTGAAAATTCCGGGACCCAAAAAATACCGACTTAGGCCCGAAAAATCCACGGAAAAATCAGGAGCGCGGGAAAACTCTTGGTTTCGAAAAACGATGCTCGATTTACCTTGAATTAATTACCCAAGATTAATTCAACTGTAAATCACGGTAAAAAGACTTTTACAGTCCCGGTAAAAATCAAAAATTTTACCCGGGCTGTTACAAAAATTTTCGGAAGAAATTTGTTATGGGCATTGAATGCATTTAAATGCAAATCGTCTCGAAGACGCAATAAAAGAGAATATAAAGCAAAGACTGGATGTCTTACTGCTAAAAGATCCCGCAGATCTTTGAGGAAAATTGAAGAAAAATATGCCCACCAGAAGATGGATATTATACGACCACCAGATGAAACGCCCCGAACTGTATTTACCGTTATACACAGTAAACACGTGGGACCACATACTATTACAATAACCACAGCGGTAAATATCACAACCAACAAATTTAATACATTAAAAGTACATATTACATCAACCGTACTTGTCTCGGTACGGAAACATTATTACAACAAGCAACCGATTCAAGAAATAAAATGCAAGCAGCGGAAGTCTTAATACAACACAACAGTAGACAACAGAATAATCATGATGCAACGCAGGATGGATCCGGGCCTGGCAGAGGGTGCATCACAGCTTGCCTCGAACGTACCTGAGCTACGCACAATCAAACTACGCGACCAGGTCGCGCAAGCGAGGGGTGAGTCCGAAGTGCTCACCGGGTAAAATCCATAAGCAATTATACATATACAACAACCATAGATAATCCAAGTCACATCAGCAACAATCACCTAAGGTTCATACGAACCCTAAAATAACACACTCTGTGATTCTAGACACGCTACACCAATTTTATTATCAGAGCCCCTATCACTAGTTAAATGATGGTCGTCGCCTGGTAGTCAAGCTAGCTAGCCCGTGGACCCCGCCCTGGTACCTCTACGTAAAACTGGCACAGACAGGGAGCAGACCCCAAGCACATTCTCCCCCAGCGCCTAAATTAAAATTGGTACAGACAGGGAGCAGACCCCAAGCACACTCTCCCCCAGCACCATAAAAATAAGACTACCATCTGGCTATTCCAACATTTAACTGTGACTTACTAGATGTCTAAGTGTGACCAGTTTTAATATTCCTAGTTACTTAATTCCTATTATCCTCCATTATCTCACCATCCCGAGCAGGCTCACAGCCTCTCCGCTCGTCTGGATAATACAAACTCATTTAACTGGTACCCTCGGTACTCTACTCCCGCAATTTCACAGTCAACAACAACAACAGTAATAATCTACTAGTACCAACATTTCTAACATTATCAATAACATCAACAGTAGCATCAATTCAGCAACATCAATGGCAATAAATATTATTTAAATTCAATTCACAACAACCATTCACAGCCACAAGAATTATTCAAGCATATAACACCCAAACAGCAACTTGGTACTATGGCAGTATATAAATAATTACTTATCCTCACCTTAGCCGATTTTCTATTCCTGATAGTCCACGAAGTGTTCCGGCTCAGGCTCCTCAGGGTACTGCTCGTTATCAATTCCTATATCAACAACAATTTATGCACATATAAGATGATATGCAAATGTTCGACTAATACTATAAGCCGTAAAAATAATTACTGGACCTACTCGGTACTTCCCCGGTTATTCCCATTATCGTCATAATTCACCATTTAATTACATAGGCCGGTAACATTCTACTATAATTATATACGGTTATTATTCCAGTACATATTTATTTTGATAATACCCTTTCCATTTTTATTTTCCTTGAGTATGTACTTTCCAAAATTATTATTATTACCATGTATTTATATTTCAAAGTAAATATTTCCATTTAGTATCCATATACTATTTTCTTATATTTTTTTCAGATTATTTCCATAATTATCGTTTTCCAGATTTTATTTCTTATTATTATTTTTGATTTAAAACGGACTGGGCCTGTGAATAGTACTAGCTAGCCCAGACCCAAGGGGTGACCAGGTCTAGGGCTGACTGCCCAGCCCAAGCCAAGGCATTAGGCCCACGATCTGGGCCCGAACCAAGGCTTGGCCCAGCTCCTAATCCACACCCGGCCTAAGCACCTCCAGCCCAACTCAAAACCTAACAGACCCGGGTCAACCCTTTTGCTACCGGGTCGACCCGCCCGACCAGACGAGTTTCGTCAACCCGCAGCTCACCTAGTGCAGCGGGGCGGCGGCGCACGCGGGGATGGAGGGAGCGGCTGCAGGCACGGCTGACGGCGTGAGAGCAACGGCGGCGAGCGAGGGAGGCACAAGAGAGGAAGGTGGTGGCGGCAGGTGACAGGAGTTGTGGTCGTCGTGAGAACGAAGACGAACGGCGCGGTACTGCGCTGCGTCGTCGTCGGGTGACAGGGCTGGCGAGGCGGCGGATCTGCAGTTGCAGATGGTGGTGTCACGACCCGGCCGTCGCGCGTAAGGTAGACGGCTGCGAAGAAAGAGAGAGGGAGAGGAGGAGGAAAGGATGGCGCGGTGGTGACGGTGGTTCAGTGGTGGTGGCGGAGGAAGATGATGGTGGTGTTGGTGTGGTGGCGGCCCGCGGTGGTGGCTCGGGTTGTTTGCTTCCTTTTTCTGTTTCAAATTTATTATTATTTTACTGGTTTTGGTGGAAAAGAAAGAAACTGGGTTTGTATTTTTTGTTTGCAGTTGAGGTTGGCAGGAGAAGAATGAGGCTGAGTTTTCCTTTTTTTTTTTGCAGGTGAAGGTAATGCTGGGGATGGGTTGAAGCTTACTGGTTTTCTTTTGGTTTCTAGGCTGCAGGTTGGTGACGGTTAATAGGCAGAAGAGAAAAGAGAATTCACGGGTGTTACAGGGAAAGACAGTTTTTCACGAGCTAACAGGAGGAGGCGGCTGCATTATGCAGTCGTGTCCCGTCCAGACTAGAAAATATCAATAATACCCCTTTGACTTATTTCTGGTCCGTTAATTCGAGGTTAAGCCTGACTTTTTCTGAAGATTTCTGGACCCAAAAAATTCCAACTTTGGTCCGTAAAATCCGCAGAAAAATCCCGAGCGTGGGGTAAGGGTCGGTTTCGGATTCCGATGCATAATTTACCCTGAAATAATTACCCAAGATTATTTTTATTTGGTAAATTACTGTACAAAGCATTTTTACAATCCCAGTAAAATGTAAATTTTTACCCGGGTTGTTACACCAGAAGATGGATATTGTTCTTGCTTACCCTGAAGGAGCAAGTCATTTTTTTTTATTGAAAGCTTTTGTTTTATGTTCTATTTAATTATTATTTGTTATATTCTATTTTATTATGTTTACTTTATTGTTATTGTAATCTTTTGTAGAATAACGGCTCAGAAATTTGTCCTGGAGACAATGCAAGTTGACATCCAAGGGGGAGAGTTATATGTGTGGATGTCAACTATTTTACATAACATGTACAATCTCAAAAATGAGAAAAAGATTTATACGCTCCAGAAGAGTATAAGTTTGAATATGTTCTTGAAGAACGCATACTTTACTATGATCAAGATGATCATATATTTACGCTCTGGAAGAGCAAATACTCTTGAAAAGTACAGAAACTCCCACTTACAGTAATAAAAGAAATTATTATGGATCCCGTCAGATTGACTCTGCTCTATTCCCTGAAGCGAATAAGACAGTATAATTAATTGTGCCTGTGGCCGTGAATGAGATTATAATGGCAAGGCTAAGGGAAAACATGCATATTATTATTGCATAATGGATCCATAACTGGAGAACATTCACAAAGA
>JAKUCV010000106.1:0-94038 GCA_028386065.3 Turnera subulata | reverse complement strand
AATCAACTCTCTACTTACATGCATTCAATTCATACATTCATCAAATCTTAATTGAGCCAATATCCTATTGAGGATTTGAGAGTTGCCCTTTTAGAGCTTAAATTCTGTAACTCATATCTACTCTTTAAGAGAGTCTCTTGTTTGAGTGATTGTGTACTTACACACCTTAAGGGAGGTTAGTTCCCTTGGTTAGATTCACAAGAAGAGGTGTATATCTTCTTGTGTGAAAAGTCTTGAAGTGAGGTATCTTCAAGCAAGAGAGCTGAAGTTCATGTGATTTGAACTTTCAGGTTTAGGATTCTTGTGACTAGAATTCCTAGGTTGTAACGGTTTGTTAAGCACCCGTAAGCTTAACGTAGATAGTGAAATCTTCAAGTGAGACTTGAAGGGCTGGATTAGCCACACTAGTAGAGTGTGTGTGAACCAGGATAAATTGATTGTCCTTCATTCTTTCAATTCCGCATTTAATTCCTGCTTATTTCGTTTTTATTCGATTATCGCTATTCACCCCCCTCTAGCGAAGGGCTATTGTTCTAACAAAATCAAGGTAAATTTAGTATTTTTATTTTTATTTTATTTTTTAAAAAATATATTAATAATAATATAGCTATGTATATTTTTTTTATATAGACTTTTTTTTTATGTCACCTCCAAATCCGTGTGTAACACGGAGAGGTGACTAGTTAACTAAAATTAAAGCTTCCAAACTTTTTCCTATTTTACTCAATCATAATTACCTTTTGCCTATTTTATTTATTCACACAACTTTTTCATATCCTCTTCTCCTATAACGTTTCCAACAAGTAAGTGTAACTAAAAGAGAATTTTAATATTTATGAATATTATTCTCACATTGTGCCTTAGAAAGGTTTGTTTTTTAAGTTAATTTGTTTTTTTTATATGTCTAAATGATTGGAAACCATTATACCAATCACTTTAGTACTAAGAGTAGACATATTTAATTTATTTCACCCAAAGAACTTTCGGGGCGATGAACATCATAAAAATTTGCCTGCATAATCGAATAGGTGATGAGCTACTTATGTTAAGAAAGATGTATTTGCTAACATTGAATATGAACATATGATTCCACATATATTTATTTTATTTTAACAGTACAATTTTTTAAAGTTCTTTGTATATATTAGATTGGAATTTGAAATGATTGTTTATTATTTTTTTTGCCTACACTGAAAAATATTCCTGGATCCGTCACTGTATATACCATAAGGCCGTAGGCAAATAATTGGATGCCATTGTTGCCAAGTGAGGCAGCAGCAAGCTCAAGATTGCCAAGCTGACCAGAGAAGATCTGAGTGGACAAGGACATGAGATAGCTAATCATATAAACTATAACAGCAGGTGCTGCCAGATGAAAAAGCAGCTTTGTCTCCACCCACGATGCACACTAGATACGCTGCAAGAACGGGAGCTGGGTGTCGGAGAATATCCTTTCAAGCTCAACGCCCCATTCATGGTTTTTGCAGTTTGAGTCTGACGAGTTGCGTGCAATCGATTGGCAGGATTGAAGCAATGGTTCGTGGACTTCATCTGCCGTCTATGTGTTGCCCCAAAAACGGGTTTCAGGAAACAGGACAAGCAACCCACTATTTGCCAAACCCAAAACTGAATCGCTTTGGGCAGACGGTGTTGCACGTCTCTGGTTGGGCTTTGCAAAAAGATAAATAGAACAGGCCTTTAGGCCTTGATTTTATTAATGATACTGGGTTACAAAGACAATAAACAGCCTACAATGGCCGTGGCTTACAGATTCCCTATACTAAGCTCTTGCGGCCTTATAGTTTCCAACCGTGGGCAGCGACTAGACAACACACCGAGGGGGAATCACCTGCACACACACTTGGGAAAGTAGGGGTAACGAGATTCAAGGATAAGAGTTAAGAGGAGGTTAGGGTAACGAGAGATAAAAATAAAGGAGTTTAAGGGTGCGAGAGATTAAAAGTAAAGGAGTTTAAGGGTGCGAGAGATTAAAAGTAAAGGAGTTAAGGGTGCGAGAGATTAAAAGTAAAGGAGTTAAGGGTGCGAGAGATTGAAGTAAATGACATGAAAAGTAAACAACAGAAAAAGTAAAATAAGTTAAAAGGTGCATATTTATGTGTTTGTGTGTGTTTGCTACGTTCCCCCCTTGTGCTTTTATAGTGGTGGAGGTGCCATTCGCGGGCCACACTATGGGTCGCGTCGCGTTGTACTTCAACAGGATTTCATTGGTCGAAAGTCCGTTCTGCCCTTTCCTTGCTTCCCTGAGGGGCCGCAGGTTCGGGTGACCCGTCATTTTGCTCCTTGTACCGCAGCCGCCTTCCCAAGTACCTTCCGTAGGCGTCAGTTGCAAGGGCTGTTGGACACTTCGTGAGCTGTGCCGTGTTGTACGTTAGCCGGACTCCACTGGTCAAAAGTCCATCCTGTCCTTCGTTCGTCCTCCTGAGGGGCCGCAAGCTCGGGCGATCTGTCATTTTGCTCCTTGTACCGCGATCGCCCCCCAAAGTACCTTCCGTAGGAGTCGATAGTGAGGGTTGGATCGTGCCTCTGAAGAGCCTAGGGCTTCTGGGTTTTCAACCGGCCTGTCTGGTTTATCCTCCCAGGTTTGCGGGCCTCTCTTCGTTTATCGTTTGGGCCAGGTCAAACTTGGGCTCTTCCTTGTGAGTTTCAGGAACACTTTGATCGGGTCTGTGTCCAATCACACCTTTCACATCATCGCGGCCTTGTCATGGAAGGTGTGATTTTTGGCGGTAACACTATGTTTAAGAGCTAAATATATATGGATACTAGTATCAAAACTTGAACAACCTTGTAATAGTTGAGACGTGTGTAGGGTTTATATAGACATTGGGTTTATGGAAAGCTATACGTGTAGCCAACCGAATGGAGTCAAAGTAGTTAACTAGAGCTATTAACTTAATTAAGGCATTTCGAGTTTGAATTTTGGAAACGGCAGCATCCTTATAAGAAGCCATTCTTTATGATTCTTGTCGTGTCTTGATGCCAATTAGTCTGGGTTTATTTTTAAGTTGATTAAAAGGGAATTGGCCTAAAATACGAAGCCTAAGAAAAAGCGATACCTATGTATCCGGTGGAAATGTTCGTAAAAGGTAGACTGAAATATAAAGATCGCCATGTACCCTTGTTCCTACTGTGACGAATGAATGCTGAACGATCACTCGAAGACAAATTCCGGGCCAGCAATAAGCTTTGGTGGATTTCTGTCCTCCTTCCCATTTGCTTTCTACTCCAACTGTTGGCTGGCTTTTGTTAGTGGACATCAAATCCTAGATATTCTGCTCTTTTCTTGTTTGTCTCCACTTTTTATGTACTTAGAAGTTTCTTATTTGTTCCCATCATGTATATCTGCGAATTTTTGTGTCATTTTTATGTATTTCGAGTATTAATTTTTATCTTTTTTTTATACCTCCGGCAGCCCGGGCGATGGAGTAGTCATATCTTAGCTTGTTGGTCTGAAAAAAAAAATCAAGGTGGTACCAACACATTGTGTCACGTGTGAGGTGGACCCTGTCATCGCCCCGGACTCTCTGAGGTATGCAAAAAGGACAAAATTTAAAATTCAGAGTACATAAAAAATCTCCCCAAATAGTAGCGAAGCTAGACAAAATTCTTAGAGAGGGCCAATATAATTTATTTTTGGTAATAATAAAGACTTATGTGAAAAAATAGAATTTAAGAGAGGCCAAAATGTAGATTGTTATATGACTTATATGAAAAAAAAAAGTCCAGGAGAGCCACGTGTTGTCCCCAGGATATACAATTAGGACAAATGAGAAACTCCAGATATATAAAAAATATTCAACCAATTCTCTTCCACACTTCTTGAAGAAATATATTATTCAGCATATTTCCAGGCACCTAAAAGGTTATCCTTGGAAGATGAAAATGAAGAGGACTAAATAGAGAACAAGGCGTATTATGTTCTCTTTTAGGAAGTAATAATTAATAAGTACTAGTACAGACTAATTAAGACCCACTTTCTGTATGCAAGGCGAATTTATCATAATTGACTTTTACATTTGCTTTGGAATGCATGGGGGAATATGTCGACTGTTCATATCAAAAAAAGAATATAGAATTTCTTTTCAGAGTGCCCTCTATATGAACTGTTTTCATCCATCGAATGTGCTTGACATTGACAGTCGAATGTGCTTGACATGACAAATTTTTGTTTTTCACTGCACTTTAACTTCTAGCTATAATTCTTCGTTTCTAAATAATAATATGGACCCGGGTTAGAAAATTACGCCTGCCTTTACTATTGAATGTTTGAGAATTAATTAGACACTCATGGCATGAAGAAAATTTGTGTGTTCAGAAATGCTAAAATTTGTATCAATGAATTCTTAGTATTATCAGTTGAAACAAAGAGAAAACTTTCCTCCAAAGTCCAAAGCACCTTCGGGTAGCTTCTCAGTAATACTGTCTGCTATTTTGAATAAAGTTTCCGGGCAACTACAATTCTTTGTCCGAATCTTTCCTACGTCAATCAGTTTCTACAGAGAGTGGCCTTTTTGCCTATGGCTACGCACAAAAAACTTGGGTTACTAGCTAGTAAAGAAATAGTGCTTTTATAAACACACACACACATATATATATATATATGCACCAGCTTGCTTTTCCGACTATATATCAAGGAAAAACCTAAAAATGCTGTACTTTTGAGAATATATTTCTACCATGTTAATATTTTAATGCTATACATACTATACAATTTTGGTACAAAATAATCATAAGCAGACAAGTGATGAGTTGATATGTAACAAAAATTAAGTTTTTGCCATTATTATCCATTTTATTGAACGGAATAATTTATTGTATCGTTGATTTGACAAACCTTTTTTTTTTTAATGAGGAAATCCTATTGTAAATATATGCAAAAAGTCTTGTGGGCTGCTTCGAGGTGGATCATCTTACTAAGCGAGTGCTACAATTTGGACTAAAGTGGGTCGTATATGATACCTGTAAAAGGCTCTTTAGGTGTTATGGGTTGGTTCATTACTGATCCAACTTGTTGTATCCCGTCTTACTTTTTGGATTGGACATATGTTTCAGAAAAAAAACATTTTGGATTGGACATCATAGCTCTGAAGTTTTACTTTCTGGCCCAGGTTAGTCACGTTTTTTGACTTCCCCAAAAAAAACACTAGGAAAGATATTAAGAAAATAATTTCGAAGGCTAAATTTTCTATATTTTCTACAAGTAATAAAAATAAGTTTATCTGAAAATAAAAAATTTGGCAGAACAAGGACTTATAAATAAATAAGACAGGAGAAACAAGAAGGGTTCAGACTTCAGAGTAATTTTTGTGCCCGTATTTTTTTATAGCCCTCCAAAATATATGTTAGTTGCACCTACTCGACATATTAATTCCTTATTAATTTTTCTCTTATTAAAATACCGGGAAAAGGATATGTAGGATCTTGAAATATATAAATATAAGATAAGCACTAGAACAAATAAAATTTGGCCAAGTTGTTGTTAAAAGTTATTAATCACAATAATAAATGTATTCCTAACAGACCAAGATCAGTTGCAAACCGTAAAGTAAATGCGGGTATGTCCGTGGTCAAACTGAAAATAATCGTAATAATCACACCAACAGTTAAACGTGGAGGATTGAAACAAATGAACCGATCTCCTTCCTTTAATTTGTGCAACAAAACAAACAATTAAGAGGGTGGGCTTATGGCACAGAAGGTCCATTTTAGTAATCGAGTGGTTGTGGGTTGGTATATATAACAAGTATGTATAAAATCCAAAGGACAGTGAGTGTGTGGAAACACAAAGAAAAACAAAGAGGAAAATCTAAAAAGCCAAGGGTGGGCATCATCCTTCATGCAAGGATCGATGGCATCACCACACCACATGCACCAAAGGGCTCAAGCAATTTTCTAACAAACTATATGTGGGATTGACCTAACCCCCATGTGGAAGATGCCTGCCGGTGACATAACTATTTCTACGCGCAACATTTTTGGTTTTTCAACGATCATTAAAGCTGCAAAGGCGTCATCACAATATATCCTCCAGAAATGTCGTCTCATGTTGGTGCCCTAAACTTGAAGGACATGTCACATGCAACGAACCCACCACCACCACCACCACCACTACCACCATTCCTCCTCAATATTGCGTGTTATATCCAACTCAAAACGCTCTTATTCCGCATTTGACATTTATTGTCATCTCCACGTTTGATCCCAATTAGATGAATTTTTGACTTGGGGTCCATCGTTCATTAATGTTGATTAACTTGACGCACACTTTTACAACTAAAGGTCGCGTTCATCGGGTACTACACTACGTAATTAGCTAGATACATCTTTTGCAAGTCGAAGTATATAACAACATCAGGCAAAGAGACAAGATTTCCCATAATATGTGATAAAGCACGCACAAGTATTGGGGGAGCCATCATGACATACGTAAGATTGGGGAAAAATGTCTCCAAGGCTTATCACAAATTTTACATGAGAAGAATGATCCTCCGAAGAACAGGTGATAAACTGTTCAATTCTATGAAGTTTTGTTGTGAGGCTTAACCTGAGCGCAATTAGAGGGCCTTAATACTTGAGCAAACGACACAATTAGTCGAGACTTAGCCTGAAGAAAAGGAGAATAATTTGAGTCTTCATTTTTTTAAATTAAGCTCCTGTCTCACGCAATCAAAACCTGCCGTGCTAGGCTAGCTTGACTAGAAAATCTAGAAATTAAACAATTGGGACAGAGAAAAAAGAAAAGCTATAATTAAGAGCTTTTGATGTGACGTGACTACTCTAGGTTGATCCAATCTACGATTAAGAAGAGAATTTCAGAATACTAATGGTTGAAGTTAGTTAAACTGATCTGAATTATTTTAATTGAAAGAAATATCATAGTACTGTTAGCTATGCACGAATTAGGTACAATCAGTACACTAGTAGGTCACTAGAGGGCTTAACATAATTTGATTTTCCTAATAGAAAAAATCAGATGATTGCTTGATTGTTGATTCTTTTGGAGTGTTCAGAAATTTGTTAGAGGCTAACTAAAATTTTAACAAAAATGTGATGTGCGTGTAGATGATGCAACGCAAATGTATGCATACAGTACTGGATAACCAATAATGTAGTCGAGCAGGTTGAACAATATCAATTTTAGATTAAGATGCTCGCATTAGGTGAAATAATCAAATAACTACTGGGTATATACTTGCAAGTCGTACTTACATAATTAAATGATCAAGCAAGGCAAGATTTCCACGAGTTCGTATTGATGTAATGAAGCGCGCAAGTAACAAAGACATGTAAGAGTTGATGCACACTACAGTCTACAAGCTTTTTTCACAAACTTTCTGTTTTGTAGACAAAAATGTGTTGCATTGCATATATACTTGCATGCAAAAAATATGGGTACATGTTTATATATTGGTTCCCCGGCGATTATTCCAAAAGCAATAAGTGATGACTGTTCTACCAAGTTTTGTACAAGTAGGGTGCAGGTGGGCTTAACGCCTAAACCTGAGCGCAATTAGAGGGTCTTAATCCTGGAACAATCGGCGATTAGTCAATGAATAGCCCGAAGAAATGGACGGTAATTATTAATTAATTATTTCTTTTCACTTCATCGTAAATTAGGGTCCTATCACGCAAGCAGAGACCATCTTGTTTGTCTCCTAGCATCACTTGAAATGCTTTCAAGATAATGAAGAATCTTTAAAAAGAAAAAATGGAACATTGATCAAATTTTTATCAGCTATGAGAACTTTTGACCAACAACCCTGGATAAATTAGTATCTTTTTCTAAGACCAAAGCTTTAACAAATCCTTTTGTCTTAAGCCAACAAACGGCTATTCTTAATCTAAAATAATGATGGCATACGCAAGAAAGAACAAAAAGGTGCCTTAAGCTTATTTGTGCGTAGTTATGTTTGTCTCTTAGATGAGCTGCTTTCGAATACCCGGCGTAATAACCGCGTTGTGCATGTGCCCTTTGCTCCTTTTCTCTCTATATTTATACTTCACTTAGATATGCCTTTTGCCCCCTCTCTCTTTCCATGCTCTTTTGGTTCCACAAACATGGGAAATTGCTTTACTAGTAGTAACAAGAATGCATCAGGAAATGCTTTGCAGCAGAGCCTAGCAACAAAGATGGGAGATCACAGAAGCGCAAATGCAATAACGAATATAGAGCCTTCAAATCATGTGGAAGGTGTTAAGAGGAAGATTGTGAGAGTTAAAGTTGGAGAAGAAGGCGATATTGAGAAAGGTGGCTTCGGTGAGGCGGCTAACCAAGCTGGTGTGAGGATAAGGATTGTGGTGACCAGAAAAGAGTTGAAGCAAATCCTGAGTCATAACAGCAATGATCTGATCAAGCACTCTTCGGTGGAGCAACTGGTAAGGGCAATGAAATTGAGAGAGAGAAGAGTTCATGCAGCTAAAACAGCTGGTGATGGAGACATTAGTGCCGGTAATTGGAGGCCAGCTTTGGCGAGCATCCCGGAGGAGCAATGATGACCAGTCCGTGTAATTTGTCGCTACACAATCTGTGTTTGTGTGAGTGTAAACACATCTAGATTTTAGTAGGTGATGCCACACTAAATTAATCATCATTAGGTCATGTAATCCTACTTGTTTTCAGGTTTTGGTAGGAATGGGAGGCTTCCATCATAGATCATGTAACCCCACTTGTTTTAGGTTGTTGTGGCAGATGATGACAGGCTTTCATGATAATCTTCAACTTTGATCTTTATCGATTTATCATCTATACATGGCTGAAATTGGATTAGCTGCCAATTTTTGTCATCTCTTAAGTGTGACGGCAAGGCATAGCAGAACAAATTATCATCATATAACACGACTTTTCGTCATAACTCTGTTATCCTACTTGTTTTTTAGGTTTTGATGGGTACAAACCACAGTCTGTCATTTGATTATCTTATTACTATCTCTGCCATGTGTGTGCTTCATTGATACTATCTTATAACTTTCTCTCCCTACAGTTTATGAATATGAATGCTTCAAAGTGACAAAGAACAAATAACGAATCAGCTGCCCGTAATTCTGATTTTGCAACTGCATTAGTGCTATCGGACCAGACTATATTGTTACATTTGAAAAGCTTAAGCGTATCAGTTTCCACTTCTTTGTGAAAGTTCTTCTTTCTTCACCGAACAGAAGGGAGAGACAACTCAATTCTACTACAAGTGCCATGCCCAGTTTTTTAACAAGAAAAGCTCTTTTGCATACTCCGGCAGATGGCTAATTGTGCAAAAGATTTTTGTCAAAATAAGATTTGCTGTGGGTAGCAACATTGTGATACAATAGTAGAAGGGAACAAACTGATTAGTAATTGAATAAATCTGATGATACATCCATTCTGAGAGTTTAATTGCGAAATCCACTAGTTGAATTAGGCATCACGTCATGTGGATGCCGCCGGAGGTAAAGTTTATAGCATCAACAATAATCTTCATCTCTTGCGGGTTTCCACCACGTTTTATTTTGGGTACATTGAACGCTAATGCATTTCTATTAAAAAAAAAAACATTTAACGCTAATGCATAATTTATCTCAGTTCTTTTGATGACACAATATCCAGTACCAGTAACCCGCATCCATTCAAGTATTTCACGGAAATTGAGCAGGACCGCCCTGCAGCAGTAACTTGGATAGAAATTTGTTGAAAGTGAAGTACAACAAATTGACATATCATCAGTTTCAGTGGCATAATCATCATATGAAAAGTGAATGATATACCATATACAAGCATCATGCCAAGTTTCACAGACAAAAATTACCGCAATAACGGCAAGATTCAGGCATCAACCAAGGGAGGAAAAGAATTACATTGTTCAAATAATTTCTGCTGATGATCTATTAGTGTCGACCTGAATGTGTTAAAAAATGCCGCTCCTATGAAAGGACTTCCCTTTCTCCTAATTATTAAAAAAGCTTTATTCTCTTCTCGCATTATACAAGGAAACTTCACATGGCAAGGATGGATGGCCAGCAAATGGACTGAATCATTGCTTCATCAGGTTCCGGATGACATATGGAAGAATGCCTCCATGGTTGAAATAAGCCAATTCCACCTGCAAAGATGACAAATTATCATAAAATGAACTAACCAGAATAGTTAAGAGGGAGTATCAACAAACTCTAAAGGATACACAAAAAAGGTATGAAGAAAGAATGTGAAGCGCATTTGGGCACAACAATTTTTAGGCAGAAAAGCAGGCAAACTGTAGAAATCTCCTCAAACTATGCAGACGAGAACACCAAAACAAGAGATCAAATTAAGCTATAGTTATATTCAGTGAGAAAAAAACCTTTGACCACCGACAACACCATTGCTCTAGGCATTTGATCAAACTGTAAAGCAGAAGGCCTTTCATATTTGAGCCAAAGTTTTCATTAGGGCCTGATCTCTACCACGTATTCTATTATATCGTTTAGACACTGGAACTCTGCTAAGTTCTGATGATGTCAATAAATATTTAAATTTGCAGCACCCGAAAATTACAGCAAAGTGTTACAGAAGCAGGAAACTTTGGAAAAACAGTATGCTCATAGAGACTTCCATTTTAACTATGATATCATGTGCATCCCAGGTACAAATGCCAGGGTGGATAAACAATTTATCAAGCTGCGACAGCTACTATTCGATCCTAGCCAGTTAAGAAGTTGCCTAATCATGATGCATCATTTGCCAATGCTTGTATAATGCATGAGTGCTTTTTCTTATCCGGGGATAGTAATTGAGAAAGCAGGCAAGTACCTCAGTATCAAAGCGAACAGTGCAGGTGAACGATTTTCCATTGTCTGTTGACACAGTAACATCTTGACCAGGTCTAATTTCACTGATATTTGCTGGAAGGTCAATGGTATAACGCTCATGGCCAGTCAACCCTAGAGTGTCAGCATCCTGACCAGGCTTGAAACAAAGTGGAATGATCCCCATTCCAACCAAATTACTGCGATGAATTCTCTCAAAGCTTTTTGCAATCACAGCTTTAACTCCCTGTAATAAACCAACAGAATCAGACAATGTATGCAAAGGCACACCACTTAGGTTTAAGCTAATACTAAAAGTGACAACTTATTAATGCAGTTGAAGAAGAAAACACACCAATAGCATAGGACCCTTGGCAGCCCAATCTCTGGAGCTTCCACTTCCATACTCAGCACCAGCCAACACGATGGTGTCATGCCCATCATTCATGTACCTCTGAAATTGTAGATCAGTAATCAAGAGTTAGTATAAGCTGACCTAACTAACCTGCTGCTCGCTGAGTTGTAGACAAGACCACTTTGACATTATAATACAAAAAGAGAAAAAAAAAAAACAAAAAAAACAACCTTCGCATCATAAAGATATGTGATATTTTCACATTTACTGAATGAAAGTCTCAATTACAAATATCAGTGCCACAGCATTCACACATAACACTAAAATATTTGAACATTGAGAAACTTTTGCCATCAGATGCATCAAGATAAAGGTTCATATCATTAAGGACAATGCAATTTTCCCACTTAAGTCGGAAATTGATAATCCTAACAAGCAAAACCAATGTGGCATGAAATCCACAGAAACAAAGAGCATTGTATTTTTCCCATATCAAAAAGCATCAACCAATGTTTCAATTTGACGAACCCGATAAGTTCCATTGTCAATCATGTTCAAAAAAATTGACAAAATGTAGAAGATAATGATTGAAAAATTGAATAAGATTGAAAAATTGAATAAAGTTCAAATGTAGAAAGACTAACCGATGCTGCATCAAACACGTATAGTTTCTCTCCAGTAGGAATGTGAACTGTTTTGGGTCCCACTTCCCCATTCAAAAGTTTGTTAACGAGACGAATGTTAGCAAAAGTTCCCCTAGCCATGATTTCATCATTTCCTCGGCGACTTCCATAAGAGTTGAAGTCTTTGCGTTCCACCCCTCGTTCAAGGAGGAATTTTGCAGCGGGACTATCCTTGTGAATACTTCCTGCTGGAGAAATGTGATCTGTTGTGATGCTATCACCGAAGTTCAGTAAGCAGTAAGCATCCTTCACTCCATGGGCTCCAGGAGGATTCAGAGTCATGTTCTTAAAGTACGGGGGCTCATGAATATAGGTTGATTTAGGGTCCCATGAGTATGAACTTGCAGCTGGCACTGTCAATTCATTCCACATGGGGTTCCCCTTTGTAATAGCCTCATAAGTGCTTTTGAACATGTCAGGCAACACGCTGGATTGCACAGCCTAAACAGTATGGCAATCCAAGAACATCAGTTCATGTCCAGAATAAAACATCAATCACAAGACGAAACAGTTTAAGATGTTAATTTGGCAATATCTACCTCAGCAATTTCAGCTGTAGACGGCCAGATGTCCCTGAAATAGACACTCTTACCATCCTTCCCTACTCCAATTGGCTCCTTATCAAAGTCAATGTCAACCTGGAATACAGTATAAATGTTACTTCTTTGATGCAACCTATAGCAAGGGATTGTTCACAGCAGCACATGCAATCACATTATCCATGTGTAGCGAACAAACAATAGTCCCTAATGAAATAGGAGCTTGGCCACAAAAAACCATTCATATTCTTGACTAAAAAGCTGATAACAACTTACACAAAGAAAAAAGAAATTCAATAGCCTAGTGCCATATCAGTAACAGATACAAAATATAAACCAATAGCAAGCCAAAGAACATACTGTTCCAGCAAGAGCATAGGCCACCACCAAAGGAGGTGAAGCCAGATAGTTGGCTCTGGTCAAGGCATGAACTCTTCCCTCAAAATTTCTGTTACCAGAGAGAACAGCTGCCGCAACAATGTCTGCAAATGAAAGTAAACAAGAGTTGAGTTACGTGGTGGCCGCTGAGGAGTGATGGATCAATGCCCAAAAATATCATTCAAGTAAACATCAGAGCCAAGTTTCAATAGTAACCATTTTCTGTAATGGCCGAACCAACAGATTCATCTATATCTCCAGAATTTCCAATGCATGTTGTGCAGCCATAACCGACAATATTGAAGCCCTGCTCATTCAAATATTTCTGCAACCCACTGTACCATAAAAAAAAAAAATTAATTACCATTTTGCTCCAAACCATAGACAAACTCTTGATTGGTCTTAAACCAAAATGTCTACATAAAATTTTAAATTTAAGTGCAAAAAGTACCTCTTGAGTAAATATTTGGTAACTACCCCAGAACCAGGGGCAAGACTTGTCTTTACCCAAGGCTTGACCTGGCAAACAGTTAAGTAGGAAAACATAAGAAAGTAGTAAGGTAACTGTCCTTGCTTTCCTACAAGTTAAACATAAAATTTTGACACAAAAAGGAATTTGTAAAACACAAGTAGATTAAGGTGTCAAATATCCACTGGTGAAAGATCATTAGTACACTTTCATGTAAATAACTCATCTGGCACAATTGTCTGTTGAACTTTTTGTGCAAAAGTCATGTGTGCACAAAATTACTTAATGAAACAAAAACAAAAAAAGGGTTGCCTTTGCACATGCTCGGGTGACAATTGTTACTTTCATTAAACAGTACGCTAGCTGAGGAAACAGGAAGTAGAGTATCTAAAGTAATAACAATCTTGAAAGTCTAACCTGCAAACCAAGTTCACAAGCCTTTTTTGCAACAAGACCAGCACCAAGCATGACGCTGGGATTTGATGTATTGGTACAGCTAGTGATGGCTGCAATCACAACGCTACCATGCTTCAGCTCTGCTGGTTGCCCATGAAACGAGAATTTTGCCACTTTCCCTTGTTCCTCTTTTGGGATAGCGAAACCCTGCATTATCAGAGTAAATAATGGAGTAGCGTAACAAGTTAAGAGGCATGTATATGTAACAAACTATATCAATAAGAATAATCAAGTATCACCCTATATCAACTAAATAAGTATAACAAATGGATATTTCCAGTTCATTTTTCTTTTACCACTCCATGCCAGTATTAATTTGGATGGGGATAGTACTTCCTCTCCACTAATCAGGCTATTGAGCTCCCCACCCAAAAAATATTAGAAATGAAAAAGTCATTCACGACAGTCCAAATATAATAATTCTGTTTTCAACCTGGTTGCAGAAATCCCACAATCCAAGTTGCGACCAAGGCATTGCTACACTTAAATGGCTACTGAACTTCAGTGGCCATCTCCCCTATTTGGATAGAAAGAGTGCAGATGAAATGCTGCAACTAGGAAATAGGTTTTGGCAGATGTAATCGGCAGCCAAGGAGTCGGTTATCAATTAAAGAGAGATGCTGCTCTATAAACAGGGTGTTCCAACTTAGTTTATCATATAACTACAATATTAAGGTGCCACAAAACCGTTTTAAATAATAAAATAGAAAGTGTAAGTTACAAGAAAATAATCTGCACAGGACATTTTTTTTTTACTAAACCGATAAGAATGCATTACAACCAAAAAGTTAGATGCGTATAAGTTTATGACTCACCTTGAATCCGACTTTGTTATCAAGGCACGAATGCCAATCAGTCTTCATCTCTCTCAAAGCAACCCGATCGTGAGGTCTGCAAGAATAAGAACATTTATAATTGGAAAATTAATCAATCATTGGGAAGAATATAACACCCGCTACAAAAGGCTATGTGAGACACAACTTATGAATGAATCACTGCATAAAGCACACACCTTTTTGGTCCAGAAATACACGGTTCAACTTCTGAGAGGTCCAACTGAAGATATGATGAATACACCCTTTCTTGTTGGGGCTGAAATCATCAGTGGTGGAAAAGGTTAGCAATTGTAACAAAACAAAACCCTTCAGACTGTATCAGATACAACATGAAAATATACCTCATTATAGTCAACAAACATTTTGTTTGCACGAAGATATGCTTCAATCCTTGCCACCTGACAAAGGAAGAGTGATGTCAAATGGAATTTCAAATTTCAACTAGCAAGCAGAGTAATTTGTTCAAAAGTATGCTCACAGTTTCGTCACTCCTTCCAGTCAATTTGAGATATTGTAAGGTAACATGGTCCACAGGGAAGAACCCCATTGTTGCACCATACTCGGGCGACATATTAGCAATAGTGGCCCTATCAGCCAACGATAGCTCTCCCATACCATCCCCTGCAAGACCAGAAAAACATGAAACCCAAATCAACTACACAGATCTAGCACTACAGTTAAACAGCTGATTCAATAGGGTTCTAATGAAGACAAATTACCGTAGAATTCAACAAACTTGCCAACAACACCATGTTTTCTCAGCATTTGAGTCACCGTCAAAACCAAATCAGTAGCCGTGACACCATTTCTTAATTTTCCCATCAATTTGAAACCAACAACACCAGGCAACACCATGCTCATGGGCTGTGAAAGTCAGACAATAAGGAGCAGCAGACATAAGTTAAACAAGGTTAGAATGCCTGTTTGGAAAATGTAATTAATCAAGCCACTTTGAAAATTTAAGTCGAAAAGTTAGCAATTACACATTGAAATATTTAGATATATACCTGGCCAAGCATAACAGCCTCTGCTTCAATTCCACCAACTCCCCAGCCTGCAACTCCCAACCCATCAATCATTGTCGTATGAGAATCAGTTCCAACCACACTATCCGGGTACAGTATACCATCAGTGTTGAAAACAACTCTTCCAAGATATTCGAGATTCACCTGAAATTTCAGCAGATTAAAACCCTCACACCCATATCCATAAAATTTCAAATCTTCTCTTCAAAGAATAATTGAGGACTTGTACAGCACTGGAGCACGTCAAAATACCCATGACAAGTAAACGGCGACTCATTATATATAAAAGATATCAAAGATTGAAATGTCACTCAAGTTTTCTACATGTACCAAATATAAAACCATTCACTTCCAATGGGAAAACTGAAAAAGAAAAATTAAATTTAAAAAAGGAAATACCGGCATATTAGTGGAAGTACATGGCACCATAGCAGACACACAAAGCATATGCAATGTAACGCCACATGTTAGTTCCAGATTGTACCTGATGCACGATACCAGAACCTGGAGGAACCACAAGCATATTATGGAATGCAGAAGAACCCCATTTAAGAAAAGCAAATCTCTCCTTGTTTCTCTGGAATTCAAGCTCCATATTTGCCTGAACAGCATTTTCTGATCTTGTGACATCAACTTGAACTGAATGATCAATAACAAGATCAACGGGAACCTGCATGAAAAAAAAAAGTTCAGCATGGGACCAAGAACAATGATGAGATAACAGAACGAATAGTCAGGGGCACCGGACATTATCTTTCAAAAAAGAATTAATCCACAAAGCAATAATACCTCATACCACACAATAGCACTTAAAATACTATCCCTGTATCTTAATTGATTCACAAACTACACCCTTTTTTACTGAAGAAGCCAGTAAGTTCCACACTGACCTAAGACGATATACCACCAGGGATGATAACCAAACAGATTGATTTCAGTATGGACAAAGGAATGCTTACTCTAAGCGGTCCTCCAGAAATATTAGGTTCAGAATAACAGGCCAATGGCTTTTTGCAATTATTAACGATGAAAGATCATTTGAGATGCATAACTACAAAGGTAGGACTACTTAGATCAACCATGGACATTTACTCGACCACTGATAGTATAAACTCAAATTATCAAAACAAGTCTCCAGACAGTGATGATCCGTCTTTAAATAGCAACAAAATGACAACCTAGGTGACTTTCATCTGCAAGAGATCGCTAGACGGGGAAGTGATACATACCAAAGGATTGATCTTCTTGGGATCACCACCGAGGTTGGTCACGGCATCACGCATAGAGGCAAGATCAACCACAGCTGGCACACCAGTAAAATCCTGTAATTTGGGGAACAGAAGAAGAGAGGTAAGAACAAAAGAATGATTATCAGCGAGTACTGTGTTCCAAAACGCTACTAATAACATGCCTGCAAGAGGACACGAGCAGGCTTGAACGGGATTTCGACTTGCTTAGGAGCCGAATTCTCCCAGTCAATGATCTTCTCGACATCTTCCTTGGTGACCTGGAAGTTGTCGCAATTACGAATTGCGGATTCGAGAAGGATTCTAATCGAATAGGGCAGCTTATCTGTCACGAGAAGCATATTGGAGAAACACACCATGAGCCGCATGGTTAAAAGTAAAGCAGCAAACCAAATAAATACACTTATAGCTAATTGAGGTATACGAGATTACCAATCCTGGGATCATTTAGAGCAGGAAGACTGTAAAATTTCCCAAACTCGCCACCCCCTGGCTTTGGTAGGCTGGTGAAGATTCCCTTGAAAGGATGTTCGGTAGCTGAAACCGCAAAAATGAACCGACAACTATTAGTAAATTTGAACCAATCATACAAAAAGGAGAAGAAACGAGATATCTAATCAATCCGCCATTTAACGAAAAATGCCACGAGATCCAGGAGACACAAGTGCGCGTTTATTTCAAGTAATGATTCTTCCTCTCTAAAGCAATCGTTTCGAAACTCAAAGCAAAAAAAAGAAAGCTCCAAAATAACTGGAAAGACAGCGACAGCGACAGTGACAGTACCCATAGTGGCGATCCTTCTCTGGAACCGTTCGATCACGGGAGCAGCAGCTCTGATCTGGAGGCGGTGGGCGAGGGGGGAGCGCCACTCAACACCGTGGCTCCACCGGGGGAGGGAGGACCTGAGGGATCGGGCGGCGGCGGCGGAGGAGCTGAGAGATCGGGCCTGAGTTTGACCGGTCAAAGGGGGAGGCGAGAGTTTAGGGGAGTGAGCGATAGAGGAAGCGAGCCTTGCCCTGGAAGCTCTGAGGAGAGACGAGGCAGAGGCGGTTATATACATGACGATACCGCATAAAAGGACAGACTAACACAGTGGGGGAAAGGAAAGAAATGAATGATTAATTGCTGGTGAGGTGAGGAGATAAGGATTTTGCAGAGATAAGGAGGGGAAGAGGGGGGCGAGCCTAACAAGAAATCATGGAGGGATATATGGTTTTATTGCGTCTATGATGATTTAAGAAAGAGAGTGAGAGAGAGAAAGACTGGAAAGAAAAAAAAAAGGGAGGCGTGTGGTGAGCAACGGAGACCTAGGGCTGCGTGCCGCTTTCTACTGGTAGTTATATAAAACTGGTTCAGAGCTGGAGCCGGGGTAGAAGACTGTGAAAATGGGCTTAGGTTTTTATCCAATGCACCCAGCTGTGTTTCTTCTCTGTACAATAAGCTCACTCCTTCTCGCCACGTGGGAATTATGAATGGGTTTCTGTTTTGGGATCGGAATCACAGGATAGGAGACTAGGGGGAGTAAAATGAGCAAGGGAGGAGGGGAGTGGGGGTGTAGGATTTTGGAAGTTTCGGAAAATGTGGCCCGTAAATCTGTTGCAGTGGTCTTATTTGTATCGAGGGTTTAACGAGGCGGCCAATGGCGAGTCTCCACGTGGTTGGAATTATTCGTTTAGGAGTATAGTATAAAATTGGTTTATTCGCGCATCGAAGGGCTAAAAGGAGAACCTATAAGGGTGAGAGTGTGATCTTCAACGGGGCAAAAGGGCGAGCAAGCGTTGGCCACTACTGGCTAGTGGCTACTAAGACCTAACAATTGTTCTTTGACAATATAGGAAATGGAAAAACATGCTTTCTATTATTACGAAGAAAAGTTATTTTTTTGTTTCTTTTTATGCCAAGTTGTAAAAGTCTATTAGGCTTTGGCCATGTGTAAATATGCCAAAAATGCGGTTAAGGTTCGCTTAATGGACGAAATTAGGAGTATGATGCTGGACCACCAAACCAAAGGGGATGGGTCGCATAAAAAAAATATCTGGATATATATCTCCCAGGGATGGCCCAGCAAAAGTTGGAGATTCCCGGCCTTTCACTTTATTTTAAAATTTTTATTATTATTGTTTCCCGTAATTGGGTGAGAGTTGGCGAATTGAACTTTTCCACCGTTCAATCAAAACACTTTGATATTTTTTTTTGGGTTGAATTCAAAAGACACTGATGGAAAGGCCGGATTCTGAGTTTTAACAAATTCGGCTTCTCACCTTCGTGGCGCCAGCATGTGACGATTCAAACAGCATTACCGCGATTCATACATTTCAGGGAAACAGAATAGTATAAATTTGATGGCGGCGGGCTTACTGGATTTGGCTTTGTATTTCGTCTATTTCCATGTCACCACTCTTTTAAAAACATGCAACATCGGGGAAAGTTCATGCACTGGAATTTAAGGTCTCGGGGTAACTCCACGGGATTGCTGGGAAAATAGTAAGTGGTGAGGTGTACTTGCACAGTTGCACGTCTCCAATCTATCTAACCATTGCAACGGTTCAAAAATAAAGTCATGGCATTGCGTTGTAACATTATAATTTAGAGTAAGACCAAAGACCAAAAAAAATAATTTAACATAGGCAATCGTCAATATTCAGTTGACGTATTTATTTTCTCTTGTGTTTCTTTATTGTCTTCCACGGTGGTGGTGATAGCTACTAGTTTAGCAATGACTGTTAGTAATAAGTTTCAACTAAAATCTATATCCGTGGATCACATATAATATATAATCTTTAAAACTTGGATTTATGAATAATTTCTACTAAGTTCTCACTTACTAACTAATCTAGGTCTAATTGAATTTCTTTTTTTCTTTATTTTTTTCACATTGCTTTTTTGCATAATGTAGACGTAAATATAAACTAAATTCGAATCCTCGAGCCAAATAAAAAAATTCTCAACATGGCAATAAGAACGTGCCAGATTATAAGCCACTTTATCAACTTTATCAAACTTTCGTGAAACAAATCCCATGCTATTTGCAACTTTTTGATATCTTGTACTCCCAAACCAACAGTCCTGCAATTCATCTTGATTAGTACTCTCGAGCAAAATACTATTAGTGTGTACTTATATGTTGGTAAATACACATTATGTGAACAATGTTCATCATTTCAGCCAACGTGAGATCATAGATACTTTCAAGCATTTTTGCAAATATCGGTAGGAACTTACCATTTTAATTCTTAATTACTACCCAATTCCGACACCACTCCCTTAAAAAAAATGGCTCCATTCACATGCATCAGGAATACGAAAATCCCTTATAAATCACATCTACTTGACCTTAGATGTAGGTGCCCAAGAGGGGCTTTGAGTTTTTTCTTTCGAAAGAAGGCTTTGAGCTGAACTTTTGCCAAACACATCATCGAATTGCATCAAAAATTCGCAAGAATGGTGGCAAAAGAGTTTTGAATCAAGCCATTTAGGATGTATTTGGAACCTGAGCCTACTTGCACTGAACTTAATCCGGTCTATGTTTGGTTGTTTTTTAAAATAATTATACTTTATGCTAGTCCATATGAGCTGCTGTTTGGTTAAACATGGATTAGACTTGAAAAATATCCAAAATACCGAAAAAATATTATTATAATTTAAAGTTAATATTATCTTTAAAACATATTTTGGCACTATATAAAATTATATGGCATGAAATTTTTTTACAAAAACTCTCAAGTTATTTAAATTTGACTTAGACAATATTTTTAATTAGATCAAAAAAACTGTCAATTTTTACAAAAGTAGTTGCATCTAATAAGAACACTACAACTTCTGTTGGGCAGTCCAAACCCACATGGACCAAATCACCAACAATTATTATGTGCTATAAATGAAGATGGTCAATTTTTCTTTACTTAGTCACTCACGTGACTTATTTTGAAACAAAAGAAAAATACCGTGTGAGTATCTGTGTAGGTGCGGCAATAATAATTGAAGTGGAGGAAAAGGGGGTTTTATGAGGAGAAGAAGGAAAAAAAGGGGTGCTCCTTGATTCTTTGTAAGCCTAGATCGAATGCCAAGAATTATACTAACAATGTGACTTCAAATAAAAACTCCCTTACCATCATTGTTGGAATGGCGCGAACCAAATGAGGTCCTCTAGTCCAGGTCAATCCAGTTTAGAGTGGACCTAAAATAAATTTAGGGTAAAATAAAACTTAAAGTTCTACCCAAAATAGTGTCGCACAAAAGTATTTTCTAAAAATACCCCCAAAAATATTATTTTTATTATTTTGTCACTCCTTAATTAAGAGGTATTAAGAAAAATATAAAGCATATTTTTCATTTTTTTCCTCTTTGTCTCCCTCTTTCTCTGTGCATCTTGCATTGCACTCTGTGAAATTGATGCCTTTATATAAGTAGTGGGGCTGCAATTTTATACCTCATTTTTTCAACATTTTCTGCAGCAAGACATATTGCAGAAACTCAAAATTTGTTGCAGCAAGACATATTGAACAAACTCAGTGCCAACTATGTCCATTAAAAAAGGTTTGCCGCTTTCACCTTTTGGTGCACAAGTTTAGTGGCAAGTATGCCATCTAAAATTGATATTGCCGCTTTAAGCTTTGTTGGTTTTTATTTGTCTCTTTTTTTCCCCCTTTTCTTAATAATTTAAGGTGTGGATCCACCCATGTGGAGGAAACTCACATGCCTAACAGTTTTTCAGATAAGGAAAAGAAGGAAAGAAATGAGAAGTTTCTTGAATATTTGTAAGTCTAGATTAGATTGTAAGAATTATACTAACAATGTGACTTCAAATAAAAACTCTCTTACCACCATTCTTGGAACGGCGCGAACCAAATGAGGTCCTCTAGTCCAGGTAAGTCAAGTTCACGCAAGGGTTATGTATGTGCGGTGCAATCAATCTTTCCAACGGCCCCGATACGCTCCCATCCTAAACCCTTAATTTCTTCCTATATAAAACCCACACCACACCCTATTGTCAGCCGCTGCCACAAACCCTAAACTTCTTCCTCTTTCTAAAACCCTAAACCTGTTGTCACCGTCGCTGCCACCGTCTACCTTGTCTCATTTCACCACGCGGTAAGCCGCTTGATTTTCTGTTGTTTGTTTGATTTTTTGTACCAACCTGTATGTCTTCCTTTTTTCTCTTTTGGTTGTCCTTTTGAGAATTGCATTCTCGTTGCTCTAGATTTTTGATCTGCTGTTTGTTTGATTTTTCGTCCCAACCTGTATGTCTGTTTTCTTATGATTGTCCTTTTGGAATTTCCTTTTGGTGTCTACTGGAGCTACTGTTAAAAAAATTTCCTTGTTATCATGTACGTACCCCGACCCTTAATAAGTTTGAAAAGCAGTTTCCTCTATGATCCCAAACCAAACACACCCTTAGGATCTTAAACAAAAAAAATGCCATCCAATCTCATCTGGGTCCCAGGGCCTAAATCTTACTACTTCCAATTGGCAGACCACGCTGGCCGAACTTCATCCAACCAGAAAACAAACAGAAAGGGGCCCAGAAACAGAAGCAAAACATTAAACTCAGGCCCATTATAATCCAAACGAAAGCCGAAAAAAAAAAAACATAAAAAGGTCCACGTCACGAGGTAGTACAGTGTTGTTGAGCCCAATAAGGCGAACGGAAACGCGCCGCGCCCGCGCCTAATTGTTCCCCCCGTCTCTCTTTCAAACCCTCGCCCAATCGTCATTTTCCTTTCCCTCCCTTCTTCCTTTTCCCGCTTCTCGCGCCCACCCCCTTCCTTTAAAAACACCCCTAAATCCCCTCCCTCCTCCTCACACACTAACCCTAAAAGCGCCAGAAAAAGAACAAAAAATATCTCACCCTCCCCAGAAGTCCATCCATTTCTCTCCTCCTTCACTTCAATCATGCACAGTAAAACCCGATCAGTTCTCCACAGGCAATCCCCCACCCGGGCCGAGGCAACATACCTCAGATTCCTCAAACCGGGCGCGCTCGCTCAACTCAGGGACTCCCGAATCAGCGCCAGATCTCACCGAGTCCACTCGCTCCCGCAGCAGATCTCTCCCCAGCCGAGTCAGCCGCTGCTGGCGGATAACCCTATCTCCGCCGACGATTTCCCTTGCTTCTCCCCCAGGATGTACGGGCCCAGGTGTCCTCAGAGGAAGAAATTGGTCGCTGCTAAGGCGGTGCTGTTTCTCCCTTCCAGTCCGGTTTCGGATTTGCCCGATCCGGTTATTAGTGTCTTGGGTAGTGATAGTGCCCTGGTTGCTCACTGAATTTTGCATTAGGTTTAGGGTTGGTGTACTGGTGGTTTTTTCAGTTGTTGTAGATTGGGTTCTATGTGTAGTTAGATTCAACTCTTTTTTATGCCCTTTTTAGGCGACCATGTCGAGGATTATGTTAAATAGAACTGAATTGAGTAATAAAATCATCTGAAATTTTTCTATCCCGGATCTGTGGTTGTGGATTGATTAAGCTTTTGCTTTGATAACTGAGATTCTTTTTGGGTATGTAGGCGTGCGTTTGGTAAGTATTTGATGGTTTGATCATGAATAACTTGTGATGCTTCAGTTAATGATGCTTTAACTTCTGTTGGATAACTTTCTTGTTTATTTCATTTTCAGTGAATTGCTCTCTATTGTATCATTTTTCATCATCATTAGTGTTGCTAGTTCCAATTTGGAATGAGTATGAGCTTCTTCATTTTGCTGCTATGCGGTTCTTTCTTTCTTTTCCTTAAGTGAAGCATCTGTGCTTACTTTGTAACTCTTTCTAATGCAATGGTTGCGGTAATTTTGCGTATGTTGGCGTTGTTAGGTAACTATTTGATGGATGGTTGATCATGAATAATGTGTGTGTTTAGAGTGATGCTTCAGTTAATATATGTAACTGCTCTTTCTGTTGTCGTAAGTTTCCAATCTTAAGTGTTGGATACCTTATTTTTTGACTTGATTCCTATTGTATCATTTGTTGTCATTAGTGTTGGTGAAATAGTTGGGATGCTTTTCGGGTATGTTGATGGTTTGATCATGAATAAAGTGTGTGCTTGTGTTTGATAAATGTATTGTTAAGTTTGTTTTCATTGAATTCCTTTTTATTGTCATTGGTCATCATAATTATGTTGCTTGCTCCCATTAGGAAACAGATAGTTATGCATTTATGCTTACTTTGTAATTCTTGTTAATGCAACTAGTGGTTTATGAGCATTGAAACAGTTATAATTATTATATGTGTATGGGAACGCACACTATTTATGATAAAGTAAGGTTTAATTGGAAAATTTTCTATGGTGCTTGGCGTCCATGTTTGTTAATCCATTCCCTGGGGATCTTACAGACGTAGATGCTTCAACTGCTTTAAAACAACGCTTCTGTGGCTTGTAATTGATGTTATTACCTTCACTGCATATGCATTTGCTGTCAGCATTTGTTGCCAGCATTTGTTGCTTGTGGATGATGTTTAGTATGATTTGGATACAAATCTGCTGGGTTGCTGGCAAAGTTTGTTCTACCACTATGTTGTGCCTCTCATGGCATGTGTTGATGCAGCACCTAGAATTAAACGTTTTGGTGCTTGTCACAGGCGTAATGTGTTGATACATCAGCTCCTTTGATTGGCTAGCAATGCAGTAAGCACAGAGTATTCTATGTGCTTGCTCCTGTAACTCTTCTATATGTTCGAGACCTGCCTTTCTGCTGCAAGACTTCGTCATTACTGCAGTTCTATTGGTTTCCTGCTCTGCTCTTTTCATAACTTCTAGTGGTTTGCTGCGCTAAATAAGTTGCAGTTGGGGGACTTTTTGGTGTCTCACCTCTAGTAGAGGTGATGGTCTTGAAAATAAGTTGATATGCTCTGATAACTTGTAAAATTAAAAGAGGGCTGAATTAGGTGTTAGAAATGCCAGTTGCAACCTTGGAAAGAAACTTGGAGATCTCTGTCACATATCTGATATCTCCTCGCGTTTGTGGCTTACATCATTTCACGGAGCGCTAGATATTTCTTTTTCCCATAATATTACATTTTCAATTTAGCTTAATAGCACACAAAATCAACCTCCATACAGTAAGCAATCGAGAGATTTAATTTTTTTTCAACACAGTTAAACCAATTTCTGCTACGACTGTCCCATCTAATCTAATTCATTTTTCTTCTTTTGTTAGTAACCAGATCAGGCCCTTCTCATATGCGCCAAAAAAAAAAGATCAGGCCTTTTCTCGTTTTGGGCCCACCCAGGGCAACATTTGGGCCAAGCTGATTTGATAGAAAACATAGGATAAAGACGGCGCGTCAACACTCCGTTTGGTATCATGGAATTGAAATCAATTCCTTAGTTTGGTATAATTCTACTTCACTTAAAATAGGAATTGAATTCTATTTTTTATTTTTGGAGCAATATTTTGGTAATATTTCAAATCGAAGCAAAACTTATCGGATTTGGAATTTAATTCCATTGGATAGGTATTGATATGTCTAAATAACAAAAATGACCCTATATTCTTATTTTAGTTTTTTTAGTAAAAGGACAACTTAGGTAATTTTAACAATTCAATTGATAATTTGATTTATATCAAACATTGGAATTGAATTCAATTCCTCATTATTAAAAAGTATACCAAACATGGAAATTGATTTCATAATGAATTCAAATTCTAAATTTTTAATAATTTGAATTCAATTGCAATTCCAAATTGATACCAAACGGACTGCAAATGTTCTTGAAAAAACACTCCTAATTCCACTTTTGAAAACTAGTCAACTCGATGATCTCCGAAATTAATCTATCTACATTATTAGTTTGTGATTTTTTATGCTAACTACTCATCTTTTGATGACTTATATTTATCGTTTATTGACTTATTTGTTATAGCATAACCTATTGAAGAAGTAAAGTCTCTACCTCAATAATTTGATTGAAAAAGAATATAGTAAGATATTATTTTGTATTTTTTATTTTCCAAACTTCCAATAAATCTCTCCAGACATAATAGTAAGACGAGAAAGATCACAATAACTCAATAATCCTCCTGCAAAAGAACAAAAAGTAACTTTTTCTTTTTCTTTCACCGCTTCCACCGTTTGCTCTCGCCCGAATACTTTCGTCTTCCCATGCTAGGGGCTGCTGTTTGGGATCTATCCGGCGGCAAGCCTCATAAGCCTTTTTTTCTTGCTTTTCCTCTGCTCTATAATAAAGTGGTAGATCTCTGTTGCTTTTTAAGCAACCTGTTTCTGTCTCTGTATAGTTTTTCAGGGGTGCTCCTCGTAATAAATCATAGAAGCTACAACAATCTTTATCATCACGTCGGTGTCGAAGATTTCTTCTCTCTATTGCAGGATCTGCAGTTCTTTCCCTCTTTGGTGAGAGGTAGTTTAAGGCTTGTTATGTTTTAATACGCCCTTATTCTTTTGGATTTGTTATCATTTGGTACTGTTACAAGTCTTAGTGAGGATTTCTCTGTTTATTTTCTGTAATAGTCTTGGAGCTTTTACACTTGACTTGCGTCATGTATCTCTATGTACTATTTACGGTTTTAATAGAACGGGTCTACCCGACTTTTATCTAAAAAAAGAAAAAATAAAATAAAATGAAAAGTGAAGTGATGGCCCTTGTATAAGAAGCACCAGACGACGCGGCGGTCTCTCACTGTATATATTCTTCACTGACAACACTCTTTTGCTAATAAAGACCACCTAGCCATCAGTCTCTCACTCCAGTAATCAAATCCCTCCTCAGCTAGACTCGCAGCCTGCGTAGATATCAAGCCAACTTCCTCGACAGTGAAAACAAACACACACTCCACAATGGCGGAGCCAAAAACCAAATACGATCGCCAGCTCAGGTACTGCACTCGCTCGATATAACCTTCTCCTTCCTTTTTATTATCGCCGTTTCGGCTCTCTATTCCTCCCCGTTACTTCCTCGTTATTCCGGTATCTCTCCTCTTAGCTAGTTTAGGTTTAACGTCGATGAAACATGTTCTTAAGCAAAGTTCTCTACTCTAATTTAGGTTTAGGGATTATCGTTTGCTACAATCAGTGTAATTATGTGCGATTACCTGCAAGTTTACGAGTTCGCTCCTCGGGAATCAGTTAAAGGAGTTTGTTGATCATGAAAGTTCACTTATACTAGTAGTTAGTTTTTTTTTTTTAATTTTGTTTAATGTGGTATTGACGGTTGCTTGTAAATTGTTAGGATATGGGGAGAGCAAGGCCAGGCAGCGCTCGAGAAAGCGAGTATTTGCTTGCTTAATTGCGGTCCTACTGGTTCCGAGACATTGAAGAATCTTGTTCTCGGCGGGGTTGGTTCGATTACTGTGATTGATGGATCTAAAGTTGAAGCCGGTGACCTTGGCAACAACTTCATGTGTATGCTTCTCTTGCTTGCACTGTCTTTTTATGTGTTCATGTTGTAGTATGGCTTGGCGTTTTTCTTGTGGTGTTCTGTTCTTATTGTGATTGCTTTGCGGTTTCGGCAGTGGACGAATCATGTCTCGGCCAATCAAAGGCAAAATGTGTGTGCTCGTTTCTTCAAGAGCTGAATGATGCTGTCAAGGCTAAGTTTATAGAAGAGTATCCCGGGGAGTTAATTGAGACGAATCCGTCTTTCTTTTCACAGTTTACGCTGGTAGTAGCTACTCAGGTATATATGTGTGGTGATAGTGATAGATTTTGTAATCTCTTTGTGTTGTATGTTTAATGTCCTTGATGAATTCTTGCCATTATTTCTTGCAGCTGGTGGAAAGCTCCATGCTAAAGCTAGACAGAATCTGCAGGGACGCAAATGTGAAGTTGATTTTTGCCCGCTCTTATGGCCTCACAGGGCTTGTTAGAATCAGTGTAAAGGTAATCTGTTAGGACAGCATGGCTGAAATTTATTTCACTCTCTTGGACTTCGGGAAAGTGAGGATCCCTCAAAATAAGAATAGTGACAATTAAGAGAGCACTGAGAGGCTGGAAGAATAGTTCCTTATTTGTCTTGGATCTGTTTTATTTCCCTTTTTCCAATTAATAGAAATTTTATTGGTTGACAAGTGAATGTCAAAATATAACTAGAAGAGTTACTTAGGAAGTCTTACTAGTGTAGAAGTAATGTTCTGCAGAATTTAAAGATCATGGTAGTCATACAAAGGAATTAACTTCCGGACAGATATTGAGACATTCTAATTGACATGTTTCCAAGTTATGAAAAATTGAGTGTTTCTTGTCTGTGGCAGGAGCATACTGTGGTCGACTCAAAGCCTGATCATTTTCTGGATGACCTACGGTTAAATAACCCATGGCCTGAGCTCAAACAGTACAGCTTCTTTACCTTATACGGTTTTTTGTGTTACAATATATGTTTTGTATAGATAATTATATGTTTTATATAGATAATGATTACTCAAATTTCTATGGGTTGAACTTGTGCAGCCTTTATGTTGCATTCCTAGTAGAGAAGCGCTGTCTTTTTCCCCCTCCTTTTTTTCCTCTACTAGTTGGCTGGAGTTGAAATAATACTAAATCTCACTTATTAAAATTTTCTTTGGGGTCTGTCCATGCTAGGTTTGCAGAAAGTATTGACTTAAAAGCTCTAGATCCTGTAGCCCATAAACACATACCATATGTTGTAATTCTTGTCAAGATGGCTGAAGAATGGGCCAAAGCTCATGGTGGGTCACTTCCATCAACAAGAGATGAGAAAAAAGCATTCAAGGTTTGTAATTTAGTTCCCAGCTTACCCTATGGTCTCTCTCTCTCTCTCTGTGTACCCTGCCCTGCTTTCTCTTTTTATTGCCTGACCATTCATGCAATTTATTTCGGATTCGTGGATTTTACAGGATCTTCTTAAAGCTGGAATGCTTGCATTTGATGAAGACAACTTTAAAGAAGCTGTTGAGGCTTCCTTCAAAGTATTTGCTCCACTTGGAATCAGTGAGTATAAAAAATTTCAGTATCATGGATTTAAGTTATTTGAGCCTAATGTTCCTATAGGAACCTATGGTTGTGATTGGGTAAGAATATACAAGCTCTTTAAGACCCAAATACATGCTGTTCAAACTAAGAAAATTTCCTATACATGCTGGAAAAGAAAGTTGCATGCACATTTGTTTCACATGCAAGACCATTTATGTACCTTTATTGTTAAGTACTCGGTTCAACTCCACAGCAGGATAGATTTGGCCTTCTTTGCATGCCATAAATCGTATTGGATTGCAAGGATTTGGACTACTAATTTATCTTAGATATTGTGGCTTACTATCAATGTCACTTGACATTTTTGTAGTTTGAGCTGGTAGTTGATCATTTGATGCAAGCATTACAGTACTAGTTCTATGTTGACAGAAACAGAATGTTCCTAAAGTTCATTTCCTCTCTTTTGACACTTTAGGTCCTGATCTGCAGCAGATAATTAATGATAGCTGCACTGAAGTTCATTCTAACTCATCCAATTTTTGGGTGTTGGTTGCTGCTTTAAAGGTGAGGGGTAATCGCCAGTTCTGGATCTAATAGATGCATTGCTAGATTACATGGTCACTTTTGTCAGCTGTTCTTTTTCCTGGGAAATTCATTTGGTCTTTCATAAGATCACTCATTTGTTGTGTTCCACAGTCTGTAAAATGATGCTTTTAGGATTATGTAAATTGAAAAACCTATGAGGTTTGTACAAAAAACCCAACTTTCCAGCTATATTCTCTGTTGTGTGATATAATTCTCAAAAAATTTTAGATGGCCGATCTGTCTTGTTTACATGCAGGCGGCTGTATCTAAAAGGATTATCATTGCTTATTATATTTGTAAAAAATTATGGACAAAGATTATAGCAACACGTGTTCTGAATTATTGCTTTCTCCTTCAAAGTGTGTAAATTCTGGTTGTGTACTGTACTCAACTGTTGCAAAATGTTGTGTATTTCCTATCTACTATGTCTTCTTCATTGAATTTGTTGTTTTCTTTATTTAATTTCTTTTTGTGTTGTCCCTTTGCTTTTATATAATTAATTTAATATCATCTGTGGACAGAAAGTGAATAGTGCCTTTCTGGCAAGTGTTTAGCTTCCTCTAATATTCATGCCGTCAGAGTCACTGTTGAAGATTGATACTGATGAAGGACAAAAATTAGATGGCTAAACATTTTCCAGGAAAAGATTACAGTTATGTGCTCAATCATGGACCTACAAAAGGATCCAGGAAGTGCTCTAATTTGCACAGGTTCTAAACAAAGTAATAAATTTTAGCAGTGTAGAGTTAGTGGGTAAAATTTTGAGTAGCCGTTAAATAGATTACTTCCTTCTTACAATTATGTATAGTTCATATCAGGTGTTTCTAAAATTTCCATAAGCTTCATGCTCCATCCATCATCACTTCCTCAGCAGCTTCGTGGCTCTTGACATCTCTTTGATGCATTCTCTTTTATTTATGTTTTATTGTCATTGGTTGGTTGCTGATCTTGTGATTCTTAACTTTGTTCTTATGATTTCCTTCTGTTCCTTGTGGTTTTGATTTCTTCATGTTAATTTGATATTCCAGGAGTTTGTTGCAAACGAAGGTGGAGGGGAGGCACCACTTGAGGGTTCAATACCTGATATGACATCTTCAACTGAGTTAGTTACCACATTTCTCTCCAGTATTTGTTAGTTCAATTCTTTCTGAAAAGAAGAATTTTACTTATGTCAGAGCTATATCAACTTTTCTACAGGCTTTATGTAAATTTGCAGAAGATATACCAAGCAAAAGCTGAGGCTGATTTTCTTGTTATTGAGCAGCGAGCAAGGAATATTCTGAAGGGAATCGGTAAAGATCTGGATAGCATCCCAAAGACAATGATAAAAAGCTTCTGCAAAAATGCAAGGAAATTAAAGGTGAGGTTATGAAAATTGTTTAGTGTGCCCTTTTGCTCTAGTTCTGAGTGCCATCAAAAGTAGTCCAGGTCTCTTCAAAGTGCTAATTTCTGAGAGAGACTATAACAAATTTTACTTCCTTTGTCTTTAAAAGATGATCCACATAAAAGTACAAATAAGCTTAGTGGTTTTATCCTTGCTATGATTTGTGATTGTTGAGATACTATATGTTCTTGTAGGTTGCTATCTTGTTTGTTGAGAGTTTTGAAATCATTTTAGTATGTAGCTCCTGCTTCTCTTTTTCTGTGCATTTGCACAATGGTTTTCAAAGAGGTTGAATCTGGATTGGGCATTATGACATCCATCCTAGCATTTTTTTTCTAGATTAAACTGTTGCAAAACATATTTTGAAGTATAGAAAGAAATTTGTAATGTTAAAGCTTCTTATTTTTAAAACTGGAAGAAGAGAAGGTAAGGCCTTAAACAATAAACAAATGGTATCCCAACTGTTGATACTGAATATTGGTTGCCAATGTTTGAAATTTTAGGCTCACTTGAAGTATAACTATAACTGTTCATATATGACAAAATCGTCTAAGAAAATTATAGAGAGCCTAGCAGTTTGAATTGTAAGTAGCGACTGACTAAGTTCCAAATAAAAGGCTACTTTAGCAACTGAAAGGTCAGTAATGTTGTTCCTCAACAGTTATAAAAAAGCTACTAAGCATCGCTATTAATCAAAGTTAAAATTCACTATTGAATTGCAGTCCACCAGAGAAGCCAAGTTTTTGTAAGATAATGTAATTACTGTTATATATCTCATTTTCATAAGACAAATGAACCAACTATTGGTCATTTTGCAGAAATAAGTACCCTCATGCGTGTTGTTTGTCATGGTCTGATATCAATCATGGTTTAGGTGAAAAAGTTTTCATCTGGCTTGGAAAACATGTTCCTGAAAGATTCACAAGGTAGATAATAACAAATATTTGATTTAGTGCTAGTGACAATTTTTGAACTTTTCTCGTAGGTTTGCAGGTATCGTTCTATTGAGGATGAATTCAACAATCCTTCCTTATCAGAGTTGCAGAAATACTTAACAGATGAGGAATGCAGGTGACTTCCAGTTTATTTTTTATCCCTTTTAGACTGCATTTGTTGTGTTACAAAGTGTTCTTTTTTCCCTCTTGCACCTCAGGTAGATTTCCTTAAGGAGTTACTCTCCTTGTTTACAGCTTCCCAAATTATTGAAACCATTATAAATATTAAATGAGTCATAATAAAAGTTGAAATGTCATTCCCATGCACTGGTGGAAATCAATTGCAAAATGTTGTGGAATATTCTAGTCCTTCTCAAAACTTTTATGCCCAATGCTGCTGGTTATGATACACTAGTTGTTCCAGGAATTTTTGTAATTTTCCTGGTAGAGACATTCAACACCAACGATCCCTATCAAGATTATTAGTTTTGTTCTGTTTAGTGCCCTCTTGAACATGCATAACCCTTTACGCTGTCCATGTGATCTTTGGACAGTTATGATTATCTGGTGAATATACCATATGGAATAGTCTTTTAGCTCTTTCGGTCCAATTTAAGGGCTACATTTAAACTTTAAACAGTCAAAAGTTGTCTTCACCGTGAAGTTGTTAGAAGTCTTTTCCCTTACTGAAGAAACTTAATTTGATTTATTTTTGTATTACAAGGATCACTGGATTGCCTTTTCAAAAATTGAGACCCTTTCACTTTAGTCATTGACAGTTATACATGGATCGCGTGGCTGTACACAGTCATGTCATGCTGGCCTTTCTGTCTAGTTAAGGTCTAATATGAGACCTTCAGGATCGTCTTTAATCTAGTTCAATCTAGGTGACACTGAAAGAACAGTCCATCTTAATGAGCATTTACTCTACTAACTATACTGCTTTTGCATTTTTTTAATTAGTTTTATGCATAGTACTGAGGCTCTAAAGTAAACAAGGGCTTCACTAAGGCTCAACTGTACGAAAAGATATGCTAATAAATATGTGGAGTATGTTTATTCAATCTTTCGAACTTTCTAAATCGGAAACCATTTAGAAATTGAAGTTTTAGTGAAATATGCTTAAGGAAACCACAACCGAATTAGGATTTGACAGTCTTCTTTTTCATTTCCTGTTTTTTCCAAGTTTTGTTTGTATAAACTATAAATTTTTATTTTATTATATATAGTATGGAACGTCCAAATGCTCCGGTGAGATCTCTCGAACCAGATAGAATTCTGAAAGTGTCACCCAAATGGTATTGACAACCTTGATCTCAACTGCTCATTTTGTTTTACTGTTTTCTGATATTATCTTTTGAGTTTCACATGGGTTAAAGATGAGCTGCATAATTGAGTGGGTGAGAGGGATTTGTTTTGTTATACTATCTATAATTTTGGGTTTATATCTGATGCAGCATCGCCATGGGCTTTTATATCCTGCTTCGAGCTGCTGACCGCTTTGCTGCTAATTATAACAGTTTTCCTGGGCAATTTGAAGGGTAGACCCTGATTACCATGATCTTTTATTCTCTTTTTCTTTAGTGGACCTCTTTGCTTACCTTTAGCATTGGCTTTACATGATGGATGATTCAAAGGGCAATGGATGAGGATATATCTCGTCTAAAAACAACAGCTGTTGGCCTACTTAGTGACTTGGGATGCAATGGCTCTATTTTGACCGAGGATCTTATCAATGAAATGTGCCGGTTCGGTGCTTCAGAGCTACATGCAGTTGCAGCCTTTATTGGTGGAATCGCATCACAAGAAGTGATCAAGGTTGTGTATTTCCCTTAACGTGAATTATAATCAGCCTATGCTCTATGGCCACCTTAGGTTCTGACTGTTTGTATTAACTATTAAGTTCTTGAACAGTAACACCTTAAATTTGGACATATGAAGTATCTCTTCATGCTATCACTTTACATGCATGAGCACTAAAGGCCTATTTTCATACCTATGATAACTTACCTATTTGTTCTGTGCATTGCAGCTCATCACAGAACAGTTCGTTCCCATGTCTGGGACTTTCATATTCAACGGCATTGATCAAAAGTCTCAATTGTTGGTTTTGTAGACTGTTCTGTAGCTCCGGTAAGTTCCATCATCCCCTATAGTTGCAACAATTGGTCAATCACAATCACTGATCAAACCTCTCACGTTTGTTGGCAGATCATTGTGCATGAAAGAGAGTGGTTGACTGTATTCGGATATGGCTTTTGTTGGTGAAGGCATTCTTTTCCATTTTCTGAGGCCGATGGATGAATAGGAAAGTTACAGAGCGTGCTAGTTTTTGTAACTTTAATGATATCAAACATAGGAGAAGATAAACATTGGAAAACGAGCTGTAGTATTTGTCAAAAGAAACGTCACCCTTTTTGGGGTTTAATAGCACATTGGCACTGGTCTTACAGTGTAACCGTTTTAGCATCTAGGAAATCAATTGGCAGGGGCGACGGTTCCACCATCAGTGATGAAATCGTCATCTGTGAAACGGTTTTAACATTTAGGAAATCAATTGGCATTTGGTACTCTTGATTGATTACCGCTACTACATTATCTATATCATCTCAAAGTAATTTAGTTGTATAGGAGAGGAAGAAAAGGTAAAAAAGCGTTTTATTATTTAATCCCGTCCCTATATATCAATTTGAGCTGATTTGATTCTTTAGTACAGTTAATTTGCTTAATACGGTATTATTTGTACAATTATGATGTGTCATCATTTTGGTTGTTACGTCATCATTGTGGGTTCTATTTGAGGAAAAGACATACATTCTAATAAAGACGACCAACAATGATGGTGTGTCCATAGGGAAAGTTGATACACTTTCTGATGATTTCTGATAAATAATACCAAATTAAGCAAATCGAGCTGGAGCTAGCCATCAAATCAGCTCAACCTGAAGTACATACTGAGATTAAATAATTGCAAGAAATGCAAGGTGTGAAGTGAAATAATTGCAAGAAATACGGGGATGAAAAATGTCATTAGTCAAAATGATTATCACGTTTAAATGGCAACAGTACTTCACCAAGACTTAAACATTCCTTCACTTCCATGGACTCGCAATGTCAAATTTCCACTATCATCCTGACCTTCAATAGCTTCAAATTCTATGTATCGTCATGTTACATTCATTTGACCAACTAAATTTGCGAAGGAAATTATAGATCCTCCTTCCTGATAATGTTCGAATTCCTAACTACAAAACAGGAAATATGACAACTTTTCCCTCAACACATATATGAATGGCTGGAAAAGCTGATATGCAACTAATGGCCCCGGGGCTTTGGCAACAGCTTACTGTTTAGCAAGCCATATGATGCTTCACACTGGAAAATTGGCAGCAGATGCTTTCTTCGCAGGATTGTACACGCTAAATTCACCGAAGTCTCTTCTGCCACTGGCAAAAACAGTGCCCACATTAACTCCTTGGAGCAAATAAACAAAGTACATGCAAGAGTCAGTTCCCAGTCTCTATGCGTGCATGTGTGTTAAACATATGTAAAAAAGCAACTAATGAAGCAATAAATTAAAGAAAAAGCACGCTTGCCTACAAAATGGAGCATGGCTTTTCAAGAGAACATTGAAGTGAATACTGACTGATTCAGAGGTCTACAAACTAAGGGTTTGTTGCACTATATCTTAACCTTTATCGAACAGAGCATAGAAACAGTCTCATAAAAGAATATGATGAAAACGAAATAAGCTACCTGTGCATCACATCCCAGCCAGCAGGTAAGAATCGGGGATGAAGTGCTTCAACAAATACTTGTCTCCATCTCTGACAAAATTGATTGACACCATCCTCTCCATATTCCTTCAGTATATGATCTACAACTTGCTTTCCATGAGGCCCATGACCTAGCAGAGATAATTTTGAATTGCATTTTGATGGATTACTTCCATCCTGTCTAAGACAATTCAAATCAGTTTTTTTAGCTGATGGACTTTGTTTACAATTATCATCATCAACCATTGAAGCACGGCCATCTTCTGCATCAGAAGCTTCATTTCCATCTGACTTCCTATCCTGGTAGGTTGTTGCAGAGACTTCTCTGTCAACACCTTCATCGAAACCAAAGCAACTTGTTTCAGCATCTGTAACTGTACAATCGTCTTGATCTTCTAAGAAGACAGCAGGCTCTGCTTCAGTAGTTTCTGATGCATCTACACCACTGAATGTCAATTCATTATCAATCGAAGATTTGACAGCAGTAGCAGCTGTACTAGCTTGCTGTTTGTCCAGTAAAATATTCCCAGTAGTGTGTTTTAACGAAAACCCGTTCTTCTTTTCAAACCGTTTTCTCTCATGAGGGCTCATGCCCACCAGCAAAGCTCTTTCTAAATCTTCATCCGATATCTCCCTCCCTCCATAGTATTGCCTGACAATCTATGAAAATAACAGAATAAGTTGGCTGGCAACCAAAAATTTCCTGCGTAAAACTGAGAAAGCTGCATGTTAACGCTATGCACTAATACTGACTTAGAGCACACATTCCGTAATTGAGAATAAGCCTCTAATATGGTTTCATACTCTCACAGACTAGTGAGGTGTCTTGCAGTAAGATTTAGCAAACTGATATTGATATTTCATTGGTGTAGAAAGAATCTTAAGATGATTTCATATTCTTCTGGATCATAGCAAATAAACAAAAGCTAGTTTATCAATATACCAGGAAAAAAAATCCAGATCATAAATTTCAAAGAGGAAAGAAATGACTTAAAATTCTACCCACTTGTATGAGCTCTTCCCGGCGCTTGGATGGCATTCTTGGTCCATGACGCAAAAGAGCCATGGCTGCTGTACGTAAATGTAAAGGAGACACCCCTTGCTCCTCAACATCCGTCATTGATGAGGATTGTACTTGCACATCTGAAGCTTTCCTGTTATCAGCCACTTTACGAACGAAAAGAGGAATTCCAAATTCGGCAGCAATCTGTCTTTTGTATTTCTCAGCAGCAGCATGGGCAATTTCATGACAGTCCACACAAAGTAGGACAATATCATGAGAGCGATGGCTTTTCAGATGCTCAGGAAAGTGCATTCTATAGCATGAGGGGATTATTCGGTACCGTAAGTAATGACTCCCTTCACCACAGCCAACACAAATGTTTTTCTTACTTTGAATATAAAAATCATTGTCTTCATCCTCTGGACGACCTTTTGGTTCAAATAGAAGCATTATTGCAGGGGGATTTTCATCAACAAGTTTTGCAAGATCTCGCTGGAGATACCTAAAAGAAAAAATAAACAAAAGGAAAGACAATCCTATCAATTACCCATCTTTGTGAAACTAAGCTTGAAGGTTTAAAAGGCATCTCAATGCACTAACCACTCAAGCTTCCGACGATCACAATAACAAAGCAGCCGTCCATCATTGGCATAGATCCTACAATTATGATACACAGGAGCCTTGCAGGAAAACTTTTGGACAAACAGCTGTCGTGAGGCCTTCCGATCAACTTGCTTTCTGTTTTTCAACCCATTTTGTTTAGAAAGTAACATATTAGTGAGCTTCATCTCATAATTAACCAGTAAACCATAATTATAAACAGACACTGGGCAACTCCCATTGGAACCCAAGCATTTTTTAAGAAGCATAGGAACAATGTCATCAAGGTTGTCTTTTCTGTCTTGGATCAAATTAACTAAATCATCAAAATGACTGCAAACTACAAGGGATGGAGATGGGAGAGAAGAACTAAGGCTCAAAGTATCCAGATTGCTATCAGTTTGAGCTACTGTGTCATTTATCTCTGTTGGAGTGGATGGAATTGTAACTGCAAGAGAAGCAATGGCCTGGTCTGATAGCACATATCTCAAGCTCTCGTCATGTACACGAGCCTGAAAGAAAATCAGGTAACAATATTAACTAAAGAAACACATTTTTCAATGCATTCTCACCACAAGAATGTGAGGACAGACACCACATCAAATAATGAACAATAAATTTGGAAACAAATAGATGGCATATTCTATAAGAAACACCCTATGCTAGATTCCTGTATGTCAAAATGGAATGGCAGAGAATGAGAGGAGAAAATGATTGGATAATATAATATCAGTGGTACCAAGAAATGTTAAATGGATAGAACACATTCAGTGTATCTGGTTGAATTCAAAGCATTGGCAGATGCACAATTCGAGGCCAGCAGGAGGGAACATGTCTTTGGAGTTAGAAGACAGCACAAGATTCAAGTGGTTGCCAAAGGTTAGTAACTCCACTTTTTCCCTGTTTGCCATCAGGGGTGACCTACACCTATCTCCAGTTAGCCAGTAGAATGTAATTTTAGTCGTAACATTGCCTTTAAGAGCAATATTATAAGGCAGCTGGCTCACTAATGACTTAAGGGCTCTGGAAGCTTGAATGTAAAGCACAGCTGCACACTTAAATGAAGTGAGGCGGACATCTTTGGCATGAAACATCTAGTAACTGCTGAAAATTTCTATGCTGTTGTTTGGAAACTGCTACTTCAGTATGACTCCAGTCAGAACTATGTTTTAGATACAAATTTATTTTTCCTCTGAACTTGTGTGGGTTGGGTTAGGTCTAGAGAAGGAAGAGGAATCCTCAATCACAAACAGATCAATTGATCTTATGGTCTTCAATATGGTAAACTTTCTTTTAAGTTCTTCTGATGCAAACTTGTTTCAATATGGCTGGTCATTGACGCTAACAAGAAGCTAAAAACTTCAAATGGTGCTTGGGCTTCCCATGCATATCGAGTTTAATAAACACATTAGCCGGTTGCATTCTTGCAAGTTAATTGTTTACCAGAGCTCAAGCAAATAACAATTAATAGATATCTTATCTCCAGATTATCATTGCATGAAAACAAAATGAAGTTGAAACTAAAATCATGAGATTAGGCGGTAGATTGTTCAGCAAGTCACAAAGCTTTACTGAGGATAGTCCCCACCTAGGAGAAAAATAACTGAAAAGGGTATCACTGACCATTAAATCTCTCCATGTGCACAAGCGTCTCACAAGATCCTGAAAACATTCAGTAAGTATTATTAGCAACATAAAGAACACAATGCTGCTTGAGATGCATACGTCAATAGCTAAGAATAAAGCAGTGCACCTGTGTCTCAGATGAGATTGATGAACCTCTTTCACCACTCAAAAGACGAGACAAAATTGATGATGCAGCAGAACCACCAGGAGAAACTTCACTCTCTTTAGTGTAAAGTTGCAAACAAATCATGTTTGAACGACGACTGGCCTCGAGAATAAAATGGAATTTGTCATTTGGATAGGACGAGTTATCTGATACATTAATATATTTAGTACATTTATGTTATATGGAACAGTTAATGCATGTTTCACACTGTCATGTATGTGAAAATAGCTAGAAGCATGTGCAAGAACCATGGTTAGATATCAAGCTTCTTCACCTGAACTACCTTGGGTTTTTCTGAGTAGAGTTTTCTCTCAATTACGAAATTCAATGATAAACCTCCCCCTCAGTATCACTATTGATGCAAACCCCCACTTCACTACTTTTTTTTTGATACTAGTCGATGAAGGTGGGACTCGAACCCAAGACCTCACCCCTCTTCAATACTTGTCACTCATAATTATGACATCTCAATCAATAAATTGAACCCTATAATAGTGTAATATTTTGTATTTTCCTATAATATTCACAACAATGCAAACAAGCATTCAAAAGGTTGAAGAACGAGGAACAGCAGTAAAGGCATACCACTGTCCTGTTGTTTGAGCTCGACAATTAAACAACCAGCAATATACAACAAATAGTGGGCATCTGTTCGAGCATATTCTAACATCTCAGCAGATAGCGGACGTTGCCTCCAGTCTTCACGCTACAACTCAACAGGCAAAAAGTTAGTTGCCTTATGATTTGTGTGGAGAAGGATAAAAATCAAGTGCTGAAGAAGCTAGTAAGTGTTTCCACCATTTCTCGCACAACATATACACACACAAAAAAAGTAACAGAATTGTCTTAAAAAATGATTACGCTCCATAAAATGCAAGAAGATACAAAAACAGTGATACTTTCAATATTAAACCTGGAACAATTTATTTGTGGCCACACTGCAATAGGTTTCCAGTAAGTAAGCAAGAGATTTCTGAGGCTTTGCCAGCACCTCGCATGCCTGAAAAATCATAGCAGGAATAAATATTCTAAACCTTACAACTTCCAATCAATCATAAAGATCCAACACCCCCTCTACACATATTTTGCCAAGAACGAAATGGTCACTTACGGAAAATAATAACTGCCATCGAATGTTCATTCAGTGACATTAAACCTCACCTTTGCAGTGTCAAATAAATTGACAACATATATATGAAAATCTCGTTGCAGCCAGAGAACATCATTATCAGCCCCATGGAAAACCTACGCCACAAAATTTGCATCAATAACAAGACACAAATCTTCTCTCCATTCAATCCCCTACCTAAAAGACTCTCAAATGAGCTGCTCGAGCATATTTACCTTACAAATATTAGGATCAGCAAAAAGCGGACCAAGTATTCTCATTTCATCATGCAATGCAATTGTATCCAACAGATAATCATCTGTTCTTGTAGAAATCTGATTGAATAAAACCAAAAGAAGAAACAAATCAAGAAAAGCAGTACAAATTCATAACTAAAGAAATCAATAAAAGAACAGGTAAACAGAATTCACGGTAAGACAAGGTAATCGAAAGTGCCTGCAAGTGATGACCTGAACCAAAGCTGTAAATCCTCGAAACGAACGCAAGCTATGCTGCTCGGTATCAACAGCAAAAATCCTCTCTCTACTCAACACATCAACCAGCTCCTTCAGTTGACTCTCCGTCTCTATCCACACATAAGAGTCGCTCATTTTCAAGTCCATATCCATATCCAAATCATCGTCGAACTCGAATCGAGGATTTTCTACTAAATCCTTTATCTCCTTCTCGTACGGATGCGAATCGGAACTAGTCTCTGCCATAACAGAAAGAAAGAGAAACGGTTACAGGATATAACACAACCGATTCAGCATTTGAAGCCAAACAGAGCTTAATTTGTCTTACTTCTAGTTGTTAATAAGTGTTTCAATAGTTTTTCAAAGCAAGCAAAAATGCTAAGCAGAAGAAGAATCAAAGCAAGGACGGTTACCGTTATCGGAATCACCGTTGAGCTTCAAGTGCTTGAACGGAGAGGAGGAGTTATCGGCTAAGACGCGCTTGAAAGAGAGCTGCGGCTTGGGATCGGAGTGCAAATAGCACGAAGTCCAGGGACGGTTTTGCCTCCGGCGCCTTCGATACTGCGCTGTTAGGATAACGGAGAGTGTTGCCAGAGAAACTATGGCCACCGCGATTTTGATCTTCTCTCTGTATTCCATTTTGGTTAGTTCTTCTTTCTCTCTCTTGTCTGTTGTACTTCTTAGTCGGTTATGGTTGCCGTTGGCGAAGAGCGGAAAATATAGTTAGGTCTTTTGGTGGGGGTTTAGGAGCAGCAAAATTACGAGAGGAAGTGGAGGTTTTTGTATCGTCGGGCTGGAAATAGGCCCAATAGAGTTTTCTACAAGGCCCACTCTAGATTTGAAGTGCAGGCCCAGTATCGGTAACCGTTTTACAGTTTCCCAGATTCAGTTACTAATGGGATTATTTTCTTCACTTTGGTCTTCCACAATAACCAGAGGCAACAATGAAGAAGGCAGGATCGGTGGAGGATTTTGAAATGGAACCTGTTTCCGTGCCAACTTCTCCTGCAGGAGAAATTTCTGATGACTTAAATGAGGAAGATGGTAGAAAGAATTCTTGTTTGAAGAGCAAGGTTGTTGCGAAGTCGAGAAATATCTTGGTTGAAATAAGAGGGAAAGTTTTGGCGCTCAAAAAGCTCGTTGAGGATAAATGGCTGCAACCTTATGGTTGCATAAGCAAATCAGACACAACAAGGACTTACCAAGTCTGGCCTGGAAATAACGTATGTCTCTGTTCGTTAGAATCATTTAAGAATGCGTCCTAACATTTTAAGAATCTTGGGCTTTTGTTCATGGCATTTGCAGGTATTTTTCTTCCATGGGCGACTCGTATGTGGACCGGACCCTAGAGGGTTACTGTTGACCACTGTCTCCATATTAGTCTCAAGTTGGAATTTTGCCATGTACAATGGAGACGACTTGTCGCAGTTTCCCCGTCTCGTAGTACCTTTTTCAGTTGTCCTGACCATAATTGTTAGTATTCTTGGTTACCTAGTTTGATGATTTTCGTTGTCAAAAAGTGGAGGCTGAGTACAAAAGAAGTTTTGATTTCAAATTTGTAAATCAGGTGCTTGTCAGTTTGATTATCGCGAGTACAACTGATCCAGGAATAATTCCCAGAAACGACTCAGCGTCAGTTGATGAAATTGGCCCAAGTAATGGAACCAGAAGGAAGAGGGTGATAGTTAATGGGGTGGAACTGAAGCTAAAATATTGCCGCGTTTGTAAGATCACTAGGCCTCCTCGGAGCTGTCACTGCGCCATCTGCGACAATTGTGTGGAGAAATTTGACCACCACTGCCCGTGGATAGGTCAATGTATTGCGCTGGTATATTCTGCAACACTTAAAGCTCTTCTCTGTTTAACAATAACAATATCCTGCAAAATTCTGTACTAATTGATATTGGCTTGTGATCAACATGCAGCGAAACTATAGGTTTTATCTAATGTTTGTGGTCTCGGCTTTGATGTATTTCATCTATATATTTGCATTCTCTTGCTGGAGGATTCGTCGAAGAATGCTCAGGACTGGGACTGGATTGCTTGGGATGTTAAAGCACTTTCCTGATACCCTGGCTTTGGTGTCCTTTAGTTTTGCAGCTATCTGGTTCTTAGGTGGCCTTGTTGTCTTCCACGGATATTTGATTTCCATAAATCAGGTTAGTTCGATATTTCGTAATCCACATCCACTCCCTCCTAAATGCTCATTTCTCCCAACAATGGTTATTGAATGTTTTAGCTCAATTTTTTTTTTTTTTTGTTCACACTTCACATACATTGCTCATATATTCCTGGCTAAAATGACTCTTTTGTTGCCTTCTTTTTTAATTCAATGCAGACATCTTATGAAAATTTCCGGCATTGCTACTTGGATTCCAAAAATCCGTTTGACAAGGGGATTTTTAGCAATATTAAGGATATTTTGTGTAGACCTTCGCCATCTTCCAGAGTCGATTTTAGAGCTGAAGCAATGCCAAGCACGTAACACAGGGCATGGACTTAATAGGAAAGAACACTTTGAGTCGAATGAAGCGGATGCAAATCTACATGCCTTGAATTCTATCATCAACTGAAGTTGTAAGCTTGACAGAAGAATAAAAATCTTCTCAGGATACATGCGCTTGTCCTATAGTATTATTTTTAATGTTAAGTGCTATCATTTACCTTTTTTCTTACATGATTATCTGCGGTCTACCTGGAAAATAAGAGAAATGCCATCATTCTCCGGGAATGTCCTCAAATTTTGCTTGAAACAGGCTCACAGCATTAGTGCAATACTAGCATTTCAACCAATAGCCTGACACAAATGGGCCTGACGGTTTGCAATGCCCAGGTGAATCTGGGGCTTGCACTTGATGGGGTGGGATAAAACCAATTGAATCAAGTCAATAAGTTTTTTTTTTTTTTTCTCTCTCTCTGAATCAAGTCATACATAAAAGTGGGGTTTTCATGTTTTCCAAATGATAACTCCATTAAACATTTCAATTTTACTCAACGTCTGGACTCTGGATACAAAATAAAGTTTGCAAGTTCAAGGAGAAGAGTACATAGTTCCATTCATTCATTACCCTGTGGAGCCCAAACAAGGAAAGGCAGAATTGTTGGGTCCTAATTTAGTGTCCAAGTGAGGGAGCTGGTGCCTCGAATAACGGGGAGAATGGCAGCCACCACATGATAATATGTATACAGTATACATGTGGTTATTGCCAGAGTTGTGGGGTGAAGGGCTACTAGAGATGGACATCAGTCCTCGCATTTAAGAAGGCCCAGTTTGATGGACCATAAGATAGACATAATAACTGGTATGGGTCTACTACCTGGCTAGTAGATGAGAAAAAGAGGTCCCTCATCAGTGTTAGAGGGTTGGCGAATTACCTCATTACTTCGCTTTGGTAATTAGGCTCCTCCCGCTCTTCTCATGCTAGGCCTGGTTTTAAGACACTAAAATCTCACATCCAGACAATTTAAGCAGGCAAAGATCTCTATGTGAGGGATTCTTTCTCTTTGTCAATTGAAAAAGAAAAGAAAGCGAAAGTAAAGTAAGTATCCTTCCATATTCACTTCAAAAGTTATAGATAAAAAGGAAGTTGAATGGCGCCATAAAGCTAAGAGTGGGTATATGCAACGATTGCGCAAGATGCGAGGCTAGTAGCACACCTCAATATCCTGTCTGAAAGGGTAGATAAACCATGGTACCTGTAGTATTAATTGAGAAGATTTTTCTGCCCATAATTGCCAGCCTCCAATTTAGAGTACCTCCATAATGAAGTTACGGTAAGACTTGACTTGTCACGTATTGTCTTGCTATGGAACTACTTTGAACCACTAGTACGTAGCTGGACAAACCTTCTATATGCAGCTAATGGAATTAATATGCAAAGTATATAGATAGTTTGTGATTCATCACGGAGCGAAAAAACTGATGCTGTATTCCCATCCACAAAAAAGAATACAATTTCGTGAATCACTTAAACTTGCCACCTATTTCCTGATCAGAGAATTCCTAGTTCAAATCGAGTAGATCCTTTCATCCTCCACTTGTAATGTCCTGTCGCTTTATGAACCAAATTAGTTCATGATCCTCTGCGATATGCGCCAAGGGAAAAACCAAAGGGCCCCTATCTTTTTTTTAAGACCAACTAAAGCCCATCTTTAGTTGCAATACACACTCATGATTACTTACATCTGTTACCTCTTCGAATCGAACGTGTCCTTGCCTGCCTGAACTGGGACCATGATACAATTTCATTCCTGTTACATGATTACATCACACGGAAACTATTGGCCTGAGATGCAAATGTTAGTTCGAAAAGGAATAAACAATTTTTCTTTTTGTTTTTTTGAATTGTGAAGAAATAATTTATCGAACATCATCCCACACCACCAAACCGTATGTATAGTGTCGGATCTAAATAGAGCTGTGCTAAAATTCAAATTGATCTCATAACAGGCTACAATGTCCCATATGCTTCCTTACTTGAACTTCCAAACTATAAATTCAAAACAATTTTTTGAGTATTACAGATTTTTCCTCCCATTATAAAACAAAATGGCAGGCGGGAAGACACTTTTTTTCTCTTTTATTGGTTAATATCTATTTTCTTTTAAAATGCGACAAATATACTCATTTTATAAATTTTTTAATATAAAAACGGAACGGGGTGACTTTACTGCCTTTACCTCAAGTGTGTTTCCTCTTTCTCAACAACTACAACTGACCATGAAATAATTGCACTTTTTTTTTTTGAATACAATGGGAGCTACATAGATTAGCATCCTCCAACATAGGAATAATATCTTTCTTTGCATCCCTTTTTTTCTGATGTAAACACAATCTCAGTTCCACAAACACCATGCATAAAGGTACAATTAACAAAAGCAAAGTGCAATCATGCTTTTATCATTAACACATCTGATCTCGGACCACCCAGAGTAAAAGAACCATTATTGTATTCAAGTTGAATAGTTACACGAACACATCTGGCAAATGGCTTTAGTGGCGTAAAAATTGCAAATTGCAAATGTTAAAATTCTCTGTTTGAGCTAAGTACTGCGGCTGCAGCTTGCCTTCAGGTTCTAGATACCCTTTGTGCTTCTAGAGTAAGACTCTCTATAGAGATCTCAAATATGAAAAAAAAAAAAAGAAAAAATTTGATCTCTTGACAAAGCAGCTGCACCAACTAGCAGATGTGGTCTCGTGCAATGGCAGCTTTGTGTGTGTTTGCTTAAGCAGGGTAACAAGTGGTGTTGTAAAGCGACGGGGACTCCTATTTCAAGCAAGGCACCTAACCAAATTCACGTTCACCGCCACACAAAATTCCCCTTTTTCAGTGGATCAATTACCTTGTTGGTGAGTTCTTGTAAAATATATACCTGAGTGATGATGAGTGGGTACGTAGGACCTGTATACTACCAATACGTACACCAAACTTGTATACTGTTTCCGTCAAAATTCTGGTTCCAACAAAGCCAACTTGGTAAATAATTAAGTTTTGCCAAAATTATATGTGCATCAAGCTGCCTTCACTTGTAGGTTGATTTTTTTGATGAGGATCTATAATTTTTTGGACTGACACTGATGCATAACTATTATTATTGTTGGCTGTACTCAATTTTAAGCTACGGAGCAGCATTTGGCATATTGATCTCTGAAGGCCATTTTGTATGCTTTTTCCCGTTGTCCAACTCAAAAAATGAATCTGGGTGTCTTCTAATATTTGTACTTTTGTGTTAGTCTCTAATATTTGCACTCTATCACTACAGTATTGTGGCAAAACATCTCACGTTAGTAGGTTTTCCCTTCCTTTTTTTCTTTCCTTCTGAATCGTAGCTTTAGAGATTTGTTAAAATAACGAACACTCATGTCGCAACAGTTGCATTGGCACATGCTGGTGTTCAGAAGAAAGAAAGAAAGAAAAACAAAAGAAGCAAAAAGGAAAAAAAAGAAGAAGAGACAGTTGCAAGCAAATATCTTCTCTGTATGTCAAGAGACCCACCCAGCCGTCTAAATGTAGATGCATGGGACATAAATCCACCATAGAGCTGTGTTAATGATATTTATCGCCGTGCAAATTCACATTTTTGTGCTAGCTAGTAGAACAAACAGAGACATGTAGTTGCATATTAGGAAAAAGTAATTAATGATGATTGTAAATTGTACCTTGCGCTTTTAAACTAACTGATCAGTTTTCCAGTAGTTAAAGTTGATAGCTTTGAATTTTGATGATTGCAAATTGTACATAATAACATGACTCTCTCCTGAAACTACTCGTTTGATAGAAAGTGTGTAGAAACTAACAAAGTTTCATTGTAAATCTGGAAATGCTGCCTGTGTATAATGTACAATCCCATAATGAAAAGAAAAGAAAAAAAGAAACCGAAGAAAACTCGCTTCCTTTGTCATCATTAATAACGGCCATTTGTCTACAAAATATAATTTATGACGTTTTTTTTTAAAGTACTGGTGCTAGCTCCACTTATTGGCTATTGTTACTGTCATTTGAAGGGGACAAGACCTTGAAAACATTTCCAAATAGGTGCAAACAGACAAATGACTCCTTTAATATTAATATCAAAAGCCTATATTCTTGTTAATTTGCAAACTCTACCAATACTTCCACGACGTCTCAGGGGAAAATAGTGAAAATTCAGTCAATTACAGATGGGAGGTGTACACGCATAGTTCATAATTAATTAGTAGATCCCCATATAAAAGATTAAAGAAAAAAGAGAATTTTTCGTATCTCACACCAGGATCATAGAACTCCTGAGTTCAAGAAGTATAATAAATTAACTTATCTTAGCATTCCCGTAACTTATAACTAAACATTGTGATTAGTCCAAACCGACCAATGCCGTTTCTGTAACGATATGACAAATGGATCTCAATTTTCTAATATTATGTTTCAAAAACTTGTATCAGAATTGCAGTCTCCCAAGTTCCAAGTGTTAAGCAAAAAGAATCTACTTCCATTGTAGTAAAAGCTAAAATAATACCCATCTCATTTTTAGTGACTAAACTAAACAAGAGCCCTCCAAAAAAGGATCTCATCATCTTATGCCAAAATTTGAAGTAAAGGAGGATGTCTCCGGTTTTGTTGGGGATTGCCAGGGGGATGTTCATTGTTAATCAGATTTTATTAGTGTGATTCATTTTGGTGAGGGATTTCTCTGTGAAGCTAATCATGCCACGTGTCAGGCTTTTGCTCGTGATGTGGGCCATGTTTCAAGCAGAGTCTCTTACAGGTTCCACGTGAGCTAAAGTGCGAAATGTCACATGATTAATGGACAGCCCGAGTTGGGTCATCCATTGGTTGCTTGCCACGCCAAGTGCTTGCTAGATCTGAATCACGTGCGCTTGACCAGCCCTCCCTTCCCAAAATTGAAAATCCCCAGCTTAAGCTCAATGGGGTTTTCCATAAAAACAATTTTTTATGACAATTGATACATCTTGATGATAATTTGCATGAAAATGTTAATAGTAATACTACAACACGACACGATAGAATAACTCAATAGTTTATTTTATTCTTTTCAGAGATATATATTCGTTGATAAATCAAATGTCTCGGATTCAAATTTTTGTGTATGAAAATTTCCTATTACTATAATTAGGTACGTAATTTGGGTTGGATTCAAAATAATCAGGACAAAGCTCCGGGATGAAAGACCAAAAGAAAAAAAAAAAAGAATTGGAAGATCTTCATCCAAGTGAGAATTAATTAATGAAGCCAATATGAAACTTATCTCGCAGTAAGAACGTAATTCGAGAATTAACTTGCTTCATCAATATTTTGAAAGTAAACATCGAAGCTAAACGCCAATTACATACTTATTGGGCTAGGTTTTTGTTCATTTAATTACTGTATCTTGTAATGAGCAATTAGGTCATAATAACTGCACAATTAATTCCGTTTCCTAGAAACGTACCGTTTTGTTAATCTTACTTGTTGAAAACTATACTCATGCCTGCGTTTTAATTCCTCTGTAAAATCTCATGGTACCGCCAACGTGCTAGTTGCTTAGGGGCGAAAAAAAGCTTTAATCCCAACTTTGAGACGACTGGATTGCCAACATTAGCACACTAATCAAATTAATTTTTAAAGTATAATTTGATGTCTTCTGATTGTGCATTTAAGTGCATCTAACTCGAAGCAAATTAAATGAAGCCAATATTTGATACACTGTGTTGTTATCAAAGCAAGTCGTTTCTTCAAATTTTATGTATATGGATTATATATTAGGATCTAGCACTTGTCACTTTTGACTGATTATGAATCAAATTCTAATTTATTTAAGGGATATCATTTGACTTTTCAAAACGAATCTCCCACAATTTAAAATCTCATCCCAACCAAAGAGAACTTTACTCATAATTCTAATGTATACCAATATTAACTTCACCAATCCAAGTTCAACCACAGAATATTAGAATGATGCGAACCATATACAATTTCCTTCTTATTTGGTCAATCATATATAGTCTCCTAATCCTTAAGTAGAAACAACACAAGTCAGATTCGCAAACGGTGGATTAATTATTAAGCACTACCAAAACATCATAGACCCGAAGCCAAAATTTACTTCAATTTGACATTATATATTTCATACGACCCTTATAGGAAGTTGTTCAGAAGTTAGCTGGGTCAACTGTGTAACACAAAACCCATATGCTTTGTGGAGTTGACACACTTACCAGATGCATTATTACGCTTAAATGTCAAACCGTCATATGGTTCTATATGAACAAACAAATTAAGGTGATCATCTTCGAATGATTTTTTTCCTATAAGAAGACTTCTTATCCGCCCATGTGGCGGTGAAAGATTAATAAAGTATGTCTCGACCTCATGTGCAGTCCCTTCTAATTGCCTAACTTATAGGACCACAAACTTACCGAAACTCTACCCACCAAATTGTTAAAAATGGCCGTTCAAAAAAAATTTATTAAACATCAAAAAAGGAAAAACGGAAAGAGAAAAGAATCTTATACTGCTGAAGAACCTTTAAAAGTGACACTGACGTTGCCAAAAAGGTGAATTTGTCGACAGACTGACGATACGAATACACCACCGTAGAAAAAAGGCAAGGAATATTAATTAATATAACACTCAAACAACCTATTATTAGCAGCTTAATTGGTGTGTATATTTAAAATTCTGGTTCGTACTTACAAAATTATAATTTTAATGTTGAACTTCTCTCATATAATTATTATTTAGAAAGTTTTGAGAAATAGTTTATACTGCGAGATTGACACTATCCATAAAGAAATCTTTTTTATCTTCTTTTCTAGGTCTTCCATTTATTGTAAGAACGAAATGTCATTTTCAGTAAAGAAACTTCAAGAAAAATGAGCATGGATGGAATAATTGCACCTCTTGTTGAAGATGGGTTTCTTCTCTTTTTTTCTTTTTGAACAACTTGACGATGGGTTTCTATTCCATGTTTAACGGACGTGATCGACGGCGACGATACCATATATACCAGTCCAACTTTGAAGCTGAAAACGAATCTAATCCGGCAACTTTTAACTTTTATCTCCTTAAGGCAACTGTGAAACTTTTACGTTTTTCTGTTTGATTTGGACTGTTATGAGAAGCAATACTCCTGCTCTAAGTTTTATTACATGTCCATAATCAATTTAATAAAATTAGTTATTATTACTACTCCAGTTCTAAGTTTTACTAATTTCTAACAGTATTTATCATAGCTGATCAAACAAAATATCCCATCTTAGTTCTATTTTCTGGGTCAAAACTCCATCTTATTACGCAGTTTCCTACATCCTATCTATACCACGAATAGAAACTTCTTTTCCACGGAAAAAAAAATGTAAATTACCCTACTGCCTATCCTATCTAATAAATAATAAAAAAGAACTACTAGCCCTGAATAGAAAAACCAATCATTCAGTTTGTTCACCTAATAAAAGTAGAATCAACTTAATAAACACATGACAAACATCTGAGTTTGGCAGCACACAGAACATGCAAAATTTTATTCAAACGACTCAAGAGCCCAAGGAGAATAAATTTTTTTTTCCTGGATGGAACAGGATTAATAAATATTTAGAAGATAAGAAGTTGAGGGGGTTCATAAAAGAAAAGAAATTGAGGGAAGGGCAGTAATGTCAATGTGCGACACTCTTGCTAACCTTCACAAATAATCCAAACTATAGAGAATTGGTGGAGGAGTGTTTGGTAATTTGGAATAACAACTCTGATTAAAAAAAAAAGAAGAAATAAATAAGAACTGAACAGGGCGGTTAGTGGGTCTTCTCATTTCTGTTCAGTTCAACTTCCCTTGCCTGCAAAGTAGACAAAGGAGTTTCAAGTTTGGTCTTTATAGTAGAGAGAGAGCGAGAGAGAGAGAGAAACTATCTATCTACTCCCTCTACTCTTCTACCTCTCCCCTTCTCCTACTAATATTGCAAAGCAAAGCTAAGGCTAGAGAATGAAGAAAAGAACAAAATAAGAAAAAAAACAGAGAACAGAGAGTGCAAAAACTCCACTTTGTTTTTATTTCACTGTCCCTCTCCCTCTGTACTTATATCTATCTCTCTCGAATCTTGAACCAGAGCTCACTTTCAAACTCTTCACTCTGTTTCAGCTAAAACGAAAATTTTTGAAAGTACCTTGTGAAGGAGGGGGGTGCTGTCAAAGTTTGTCTCTTTGTGGGTCTTTTCGATTTGGTTTTTATGTTTTCTGCTGGTTCACAAATGGGTCTCTTGTTATGGTAGTACCTATTGCTCTGTGAATATAGAAGACAAGACCTCCACGGTGCAAAACAACAAAAATGTCTTTCAAGAGTAGAGGAGAGCCACAGCCCTCAAAAAGTGTTATATCACAGAAATGGACCCTTTTCCTCTGCTTGGGTTGCTTCTGTGCCGGCATGCTCTTCACAAATAGGTATGCTCCATGGTGTTTTCTTCTTTTACTGTTCTATCCAATCCAATTTTTGCAGTTGGTGCCTTCTTTTGAGATGAATTTGATTCTATTTGGTCAGCATTTTATTGATGCACTCTGTTTCTCTCTCACACTCTGGCTTCTCTAGATGATTTTATCTTATATTGAGATCTAAATTTAGCTGATATGGATGGATTATAAGCCGATGTTAGTCGCTCACTGAAAATTGAAACAGTTTTCTGATCACATGGCCTCTTTTTTTTTTTTTTTTTTTCTTAGCCAGAGTCAAGATATTTCACTGGTCCTAATGGTTATCATGTATTCTAATCTCTTGGTATTTTTGTGGTACATTTGATTGTTGAGTGAAATGGATCTAATTTGAATATCATCAGGTACATTATTTTTTTTCATCTTCAAACTTACTGGAGATTTTATTCTGTCTACCCCTGATTTGCCAATTTATGTTCTGACGAAGATCAATCCTATTCCAGACCATACATCCTTCTTCCAGCGATATCATGCAATAAAATATTTGATAACCATTAAGCATCATTTAATAAATATCTTATAGAAGTTTTTTCGTACTAATTTTCCCTCGAGTTTTATTCAGAAGGTAGTTGTAAATTCGGTTTATCTGTTGGATGGTGGAAATTTATGTGCTTACCTCCACTTGTTTTTGTTTATGCGACCTGCTTCCACATTAATGGGAATGAAAATCTCTGACATTTACAATATGGCGCCATGTGTCTTTATGCGGGTAGTTGGAACTGGAAGTGCTTCATGTGGTTGTATTAATCATCTTATAACTTATCAATAAAGTGCTGGCCGGAAAAGGTGTTTCTTTTTGTTGTCTTCGACTCTTAAATGTTTACCTGTAAGCTGCAATTTTAGATTGTACTATATTTGCAGCTTCTGGTGTAGTTATATAAGCTCAAAGTTTGAAATAATTTCTTGGCAGAAAGCACAATTTGAACAACAAATAACTCAGATCGTAAAAAATAAAGCATCAAAGTGCCTGACATCTCTTCAGTACTTTGTTTGTGCATTTATGGCTGTCTAAATAGATCATAGATATGCTTTCTTTTGGCTACTAGTAATTTTTTATATAAAGTGTTAATGCGTTCATCATTAATTGAAATCAAGTACTAAAGGGGAAAGTTGTCATTAAGTTGCTTTGTTTTGGAAATTGGAACTCAGTAGTGCTATTTTGGCAACAGGATGTGGGCAATTCCTGAGCCTAAAGGTTTCACACGAACTACTGCAGCAGAAGCCGAAAAACTGAAGTTGATTTCAGAGGGATGTGGTACTAAAATAGTAAGTATCTCATTATCTTATGAAGTTCATAAAATATCACATGAGACTTTTTGAAATTGTTTTCCTTTGTAATCTGATTTGGTCTCCTTTTAGTTGCAGCAAAAAGAAGTTAAACGTGATCCAAAGGATATTATTGGGGAAGTATACAAGACTCATAATGCCATTCAGTAAGTTGACCTTATGTTCATTAATATCTCCACCTTTTGTTTAAACCTAGGCTTAGCCTTTGACTTGGTGTATAACCTAGCTTATTTTTGAATGCTTAATGTAGGACACTAGATAAGACTATTTCAAACTTAGAGATGGAATTAGCGGCTGCTAGGCAGGCCCAAGAATCCATACTCAGTGGCTCTCCTTTATCAGAGGACTTGAAGAATACAGAATCACCAGGGAAGAGACGGTATTTGATGGTTATAGGAATTAATACTGCCTTTAGTAGCAGGAAAAGAAGAGATTCAGTTCGTGCTACTTGGATGCCACAAGGTTCTTTGCTTGATCCCCTGCTTCATGAGTCGCTTTTTCTTCGGTTGCTATGGTACTCTAATGACCGAGCTAGATTCTTTCTCTCATAACTGCTTTACTTTCTAAACTGTGGAAAATAGGTGAAAAAAGGAAGAAACTGGAAGAAGAGAAGGGTATCATTATTCGCTTTGTCATTGGTCATAGGTGAGGGATTTTAACTTTTCTTCCCCATTTGGAAAAGTGGTGCTGTATTTTATTCTGGCTGTGAGGATCATAGTTTCTAACTTTTTGATCCTTTATGAGAAGTTGCAGCTTTTTTATTAGCACAGGCATTTATATTGTCAAATTGCTGCATTATCTGTCAAATGATTAATTCGAACTTAGTTGACCTAGTCTTCTTCATGTATTATTGTTTCCTTTTTCCTCCTGTAGCCAATTACACCTCTAATGTATTTTCATGCTTTAGAGCATCTCTAAATGTTCCTACTTGAAGTAAAGTCTTTGAGGGATCCTGGAGAAGTTATCTGCTAGCATCTACCCCACTAATCTGAAAATGCTAAGGGGTGTTTGGTTTTTTCCGACCTGCTTTGTGTCAAATTTAGCGAGTTATTTACCAATTAAGAAGTACACGATGGAGTCCTAGTTGATGATTATTGTGATCTTTTCAAAGTTCAAAGCAATTCTTCTTGATGTGTGCTGTTGTGATGAATTCGGTTTATACTGCTAGGATCATTGACAGTAGTATGCACTATGCACATCCGCAGGCAATCTTTGACCTTTCCTGTTTAATGTATTTTCTAGTGCCACATCAGGAGGCATTTTGGACCGCGCCATTGAAGCGGAGGACAGAAAGCATGGAGATTTCTTGCGCCTGGTAAAGCCTTTTGTCCTGTTACTTTTCTGTGCTTTCCTCCTCCATGGCATGGAATACTGTCTTACATGAAAAGTTAAGACACTATATATGTCACTGGAGAAAAACCATTGCTTCATTTGTTTCCTTTGCTACCTCCTGAGCAGGACCATGTCGAAGGCTACCTTGAATTGTCTGCCAAGACGAAGATATATTTTGCCACCGCTGTCAATATGTGGGATGCGGATTTTTATGTCAAAGTTGATGATGATGTCCATGTAAATATAGGTATTCTCATCAACTGCTTGCCATTTTTTCCTGGCTAGTAGTATTTATAATTGGTTAGAGATACCTATCAAGTATTCTTTTTTCCTATTTGAGAATCAAACTACCTAAAAAAGTTCTCTTACGGGAAGAGCACAGTATTCTTGGTTTCTATTAAGGATTTAGATATAGTTGTAAGTGTGCAAGTTTTTTACTAGTCTGCTGTTATTTCGTTTGGCATTTTCTCAATGTCACCTCACATATCCATCTGATCTTCTTGCAGCAACGCTAGGAGAAACTTTAGTTAGACACCGGAAGAAACCAAGGGTATATATTGGATGCATGAAATCTGGACCTGTCCTTAATCAAAAGTAAGTGAGATTTTTTAATTCGTCTTTTCAGATTAATTTATTATGAAATCCTAGATTCTTAGCAGCTTATTTTGTTGAACAGAGGAGTCAGATACCATGAACCGGAGTACTGGAAATTTGGCGAGGCGGGAAACAAGTATTTCCGGCATGCTACGGGGCAGCTATATGCAATTTCAAAAGATTTGGCTACATATATATCCATAAACCAGTAAGTTGTACTTATATCTCAAATGTAATCTGATTATCTGCCTTTCTGGGTGTTCTTATGTTGCACTTCTATAAGTAGTAATCACACTTTAAACATCTCAGGCATGTTCTGCACAAGTATGCTAATGAGGACGTTTCTCTGGGTTCCTGGTTTATTGGACTTGACGTGGAACACATTGATGATAGGAGGCTATGCTGTGGCACTCCACCTGGTAAAGCTATAGTTTATCTGAAATTCCTATTTTTCTATGCTGTGGACTGTAACCTTTAGTACAGAAATATACCCCATACCTGAAGATGAATCAATAGGACACCAAATCGATGTGAAATGGTTGTTGGAAGGTTAAAGGAAGTTGTCACGTACAGTACATAGGGAAGTCGAAGATCTGATAAAACTTACCTACACAGATTCAATAATTTCAACACAGATCCTTTTGCTGGGTCCATTGCTACTTTTCCTTTAAAGTTCAGAATACTTGATTAGGATAGTGACAGTTGATCCTACTCATCACAAATACAATCACCATCAAATTATAGTGCCACAATACCGCAAATCAAACCTTTTCCTGTTTATGATTTACACTTGCAGTCCATATATTTGTACGGCACAATATCTGCCACATGGCATGGTGACTAGTCCTCGAAAACACAAGCCTTTGATGTTAATTCTTTTGCCAAAAAGACAATGAAGACTGTCACCTTTTTCTTTTACGACACTGTACTTAAACAGATTATGTTGTGCTGCAGATTGTGAGTGGAAGGCGCAGGCTGGCAACGTCTGTGTTGCTTCATTTGATTGGACCTGCAGTGGGATTTGCAAGTCTGCTGATAGGATTAAGGAGGTCCATAGGCGATGCGGCGAAGGGGAGAAGGCTCTATGGAGTGCAAGTTTCTAAATAGCTATAGCTTGAAGCTCTTCCAGGCTCGGGAAGACAAAGGACAAGCTAGTGTTTAAAGAAACCTCCTGTGGAAGTCTTTTCTGTAATTTTGTGGGTATAGAGAACAATGTCCAGTTACAACCAATATATATAGATAGAGAGAGGAAGCGCATAATGTTTTGTTTTTTGGCTGAAGAGAGGGGGGAGAGAGCTAAAGAAAGATGGGGCTCTGTTGTGTGGACTTTTTTCCATTTTAGTGAAGGAAATAGACCACAGTAGCAGCAGCCAGAAAAATGGAAGGCAAGAAAGAGGCTGTCACCACCCAACCATTTCTTTGATGCTTGGATGGCCAAATTTGTAAGTTACAGGTTCCATGGCTTTCAAGTTAAAAGCAATAAATTCAAAGCTTGTGGTGGCATTTTCGGTTCTTCTTTCATTCACGCAAGCATCTTATGCTGCAACCTTGTGAACTCGCGTGGGGTACATTGGCTGAATATCTTAAGAGACAAGTGGAATAATATCGCTAAAATACATAAACAAATCCAATGGCCACAATCTTAAAGTGATCAAAGTGTAAAGGAGAAAGTGAGACTAGGACACTAAACTAACATAATGAGAAGCCCTGAGGTTTCTTCATCTCAATTTGCGTATCAGAATTACAAAAATTGCGGCTTTTTAAAACAGATAAAATTCTTGGTTGACGTTGGTAAATGTATATGTTCGTCTTAGGATGCCCAATTGGTCGATATCTCGGTTGGATGTTTCCAGTTCAGTGAGTTGGTTGATATTCAGTTGGTAAAAGAGGTTAGCGAATTCATTCGCTTTTCTAATTGTGTGCATGCTGAATACCTCCCAATTTCTGGAGATTTGGCTATGGATTGGCCTTATCACTTCATTGTTGCCGTCAATTTCATACTTTAATTGACAACTTGCGCGACCCGGGTCCGGATCCAATCCAGATTAGTTGGGGCAATGGTCAGGGATACTGGACGAGAAACCAAAAAAATCTCATACTTCCATCCTTGTCAATCATCATAATCTTGCAGTTAGATTGTTATTTATGGTTAGATTGTTATTTATGGTTTAAGTACGACCATATTTCCGTGTTGTTTCTGGCCCTTTGTTTTTTATGGTTGTCCATTCGATATCCAAAACTTCACGGCGACTAATTTGGATTTGATTTAGGTTGCTATAGTGGGTAACCCAAATGGAATTTTTTTGCATATATACAAAGATTCAGAATTAAATGGTACCAAATTGCTTACCTCTTTGACTAACCCCACCGTAGTGTTTCTAGCCTTTGTTAACAATCCACAATCCGGTTCTGGGCGTGTATTAGTGTATACATAAAGTGCTCCGACCCGTATTTACCGTACAGGGTAAACACGTGCCAAAAATATTCTTATTACAGTAGCACACAACACATATAATACAAAATACATTACAAGCAAACTCAAGTACAACATCTGTCACCCGATTCCGGGGACCATTATTCAAGCCACAAACACTCCCAAAGCTCAACAGCAGCAACTGAAAACGTATGATACGGCAACAGAAGTAATACAGCAACACAACAACATATAAAATACAGCAGCGAAAGTCTTAGAATGAGATGCAGCGGAGGTATGGATCCGGGGTCTGGTGGAGTAGAACCTAATCACACCTTTTCAAGGTGCTACTCTGATTAAAACCTTCTCACCAACATTATACTCCATCTCACGTCGGTGTTTGTCGGCGTAGCTCTTCTGCTGATCCTGAGCAGCTCTCATACACTGTCTCACCATCTGGATCTTGTCAACTGTCTGTTGGACTAAATTCGGTCCAACGATCACTCTCATACCTTCTTCATCCCAACACACTGGACTTCTACACTTTCTTCCATAAAGGGCCTCAAAAGGTGGCATACCAATGCTGGAATGGTAGTTGTTGTTATACGCAAACTCTGCCAAAGGTAGATACTTATCCCAACTCCCACTGAAGTTGTGTGCGCAAGCCCTTAACATGTCCTCCAGTGTCTGTATAGTCCTCTCAAACTGTCCATCCGTTTGGGGATGAAAAGCAGTGCTGAAGCTCAACTTGGTTCCTAGCGCTGCTTGTAAGCTCTTCCAAAAACGTGATGTAAACCTCGGATCTCTGTCTGAGACTATAGACTTTGGAATCCCGTGTAGTCTCACAATCTCAGCAACATACTTACCCGCCAATGTGTCCATGGTGTCGGTTTGGCGGATAGGGAGAAAATGAGCAAATTTTGTTAATCGATCAACGATGACCCAAATAGCATCATGCTGCTTCCGAGTCATCGGTAAACCAATCACGAAATCCATGGTGATCATCTCTCACTTCCACTCCGGTACTGACAACGATCTCATCTTCCCTGCTGGAGCCTGATGTTCAGCTTTCACCTGTTGACATGTAAGACATCTTGCAACATACTCAGCTACATCCTTCTTCATACGAGGCCACCAGAAATGGCTCTTCAGGTTCTGATACATCTTGGTGCTTCTAGAATGCATCGCATATGGCATCATATGGCCTTCATCCAGGATCTGACTACGCAGATTACTGACAATGGGTACACATATTCGTTTCCCAATCATCAATGCTCCATCATCAGCTATACGAAACTTGTCTTCCTTCCCGCTCCTTACTCCTTCCTTTAACTTGGCCAGGTCTGGATCTCCATCTTGTAACTCCACTATCCATCCTCTTAGGTTGGACTTGACACTCATGTGTGCCAGCAAAGCTCCTGTATCATCCACTGTCAGACCGACTCCCAGCTTCCTTAACTCGATAAGCGAGATCATCGAGTAACTAATGGAAGTATCCTCTGGTTGTCTCCAGCTCAAGGCATCAGCTACCACAATAGCCTTTCCTGGGTGATACTCGATAGTACAATCATAATCATTAAGCAACTCAACCCAACGTCTCTATCGTAGGTTAAGCTCCTTTTGAGTCATGATGTACTTAAGACTTTTGTGGTCGGTGAAAATTCGACACTTCTCTCCAAATAAGTAGTGTCTCCAAATCTTCAAAGCCAAGATCACAGCTGCCATTTCAAGATCATGCGTCAGATAGTTCTTCTCATGAGCCCTCAACTGTCTAGAGGCGTAGGCAATCACTCGTCCTTCTTGCATCAACACGGCACCTAAACCAGGACTCGATGCTTCACAAAACAACACATACTCCACTCCGGGCTTCGGTACTGTCAGAACCGGTGCTGTGGTCAGCTTTCTGTTAAGCTCTTCAAAACTCTGCTGACATTCCGGGCTCAAACAAACGCCTGCTCCTTCCTTAATAGCTTGGTCATTGGACTAGCTATAAAAAAAAAACCTTCGATGAACCTTCGATAGTATCCTGCAATACCAAGAAAACTTCTGACTTCGGACACATTCTTAGGTGGTTCCCACTCCAACACGACCTTCACTTTGGCAGGGTCAACCTTTATTCCATCTCCGCCTACCACATGTCCGAGGAAAGAAACTTCTCCAAGCCAAAATTCACACTTGTTGAATTTGGCATACAGCTACTTCTCCCGTAACCTCTGAAGCACTATCCTCAAATGCTCTTCGTGTTCCTCCTTGCTCTTAGAGTAGATGAGGATATCGTCAATGAAGACCACAACAAACTTATCCAGAAACTCGTTCAGAACTAAGTACATCAGGCACATGAACACTGCTGGTGCATTGGTCAATCCAAACGGTACCACTGTGAACTCGAAGTGACCATATCGTGTGCGGAAGGCAGTCTTCGGTATGTCCTTCTCAGCAATCTTGATCTGGTGATACCCAGACCGAAGATCAATCTTGGAAAACATAGTGGCTCTTTGTAGTTGGTCAAACAAGTCATCAATCCTAGGCAGCGGGTACTTGTTCTTAACTGTCACCTTGTTCAGCTGGCGGTAGTCTACACACATCCGCAGGCTACCATCCTTCTTCTTAACGAATAGAACTGGTGCACCCCATGGTGATGTACTAGGTCTGATGAAACTCTTTTCTAGCAGCTTATCCAACTATTTCTTCAGCTCCTGGAGCTCTGTTGGTGCCATCCTGTATGGAGCCATCGATATAGGTGTGACTTCTGGCATCAAGTCGATGGTATACTCAACCTCTCTGTCGGGTGGCAAACCTAGCAAATCATCTGGGAAAACATCAATGAATTCCCTTACTACTGATATATCTCCCGGGGTAGTATCCCGTGTATCTTCACTTGTGATGTGGTTCAACGAAGCATTTGGACCATGCGGCTTCACTCCAAACTCCTGCATAGCAGAGATGCTATACGTAGCAGCAGCTCTCCTAATACCTGTTACCAAAACCTGTCGTCCACTATCGGAAGTCAGCAGCACTTCCTTGGTCCGACAGTTCACCATGGCATTATATCTCGATAACCAATCCATCCCTAGGATTATGTCGAATTCCCCCATGTTCATCACGACCAAACGAGCTAAGAAAACCTCGTCATCATATGAAAGGAGAACATCCTTGCACACTTGTGTTAATATCACCACTATGCCCGCGGGTAACCTAACCCTCAATGGACATGCTAAGCTCTCTTCCTTACAGCTATACTGTATAGCAAAACTCTGAGCGATAAAAGAATGCATAGCACTAGGATCAATCAAAGTGTATGAAATACTACCAAAAGCTGTAAAGGTACCTGCAATAACATCAACATTCTCGGGATCATCCTCAGCCGTGATCACAAATGCCCTCGGAGCGGCTGCACTTTGATTCATGGCTGACTGTGTCCGAGTAAGAGCAGCTCCTCGTCCACGGCCTCGGCCAACTCCGAAACCACTGGGTACGCTGGCCACTGATGCTTGTATGGTTTGAGCAGGAGCAGAAACTCCGGATCTTTCGAACCTAGGACACGAACTCCAGTAATGCCCAACTTCATTGCACTCAAAGCACCTTACCCTAGACAGAGGAGGTCTAGGGCGAGTGTCTCCGGATGAAGTCCCTCCAGATTGGGTCCATGAACTCCCACAATTTTTGTTGTAGCTGTTGCTCCATCCTCGACCCTGAGATGTTGGCATGGATTGAGTCTTTCCATACCCTGACCTGTTACCGGTGCTCTGGAACCTCTTGTTCTGATTCCCAGCACTCTGTGCAGATTTCCTCTTTCAAACTTCTTCCATCTCTCTCTCGTTCCCCATCCAGATGACTTCTGCTCGAAGAGCATCTGCAAGCATATCTTGGTAAGTCTCATAAAATTTGCACCCCATGACTGTCTGGATGCAGGATCGCAAACCATTCCAGAAACGCTTGCATCTGGCCTCTTGTGTGGGCACATATTCTGATGCGTAGATGGATAAACGATCAAACTGGATCTCATAGTCGTTCACCGACTGTCCGATTTGTTGTTGCAAACTCAGAAATTCTCGCTTGCGCTGGTCCTGGTAAACATCTGTGACAAACTTCCTTCGAAACATCTCAGTAAACTATGCCCAAGGCATGGTGATTGGTTTCGCCATGTATCGTATTGCCGAATCCCACCAGTCCATAGCAACGTTGTGAAACATGGATGCAACATACCTAGCCCACCTGTCGTCTGGCATCTGAGCTTCAACATCACTCGGTGAGCTTGACGAAGCCATTTTTCAGCTGCCTGTGGGTTAGTAACCCCTGTAAAGGCATCGTGACCTAGCTTGGACAACTTGGTGTAAATAGGGTCCTCAACAGGTCCTTGATTCTCCTGTTCAAGAGCTTCCCTGGCCTCCAAATGGGCATCCCTAGCGTCCTGACGCTGTAAGATCTGCACCACAGTATGCATAATCTGTGTTGTGTCCGCTGGTACTACCGCGGGTACTTATCCACCCACGACCGGTTGTGGCTGATCAACCGATATTTGGTCATCTTCCAAACGCTGCTCAGCTTGCTGGTTTCCTCCCACCGGATCCATTCGTACCTATATGTGAATGTATGCATGCATGTTATAAACTATGCACATATAAGCAACAAACAAGCACAATTATCACCCTAAGGACCTAGTGCCTGCTCCGCTACCAAAATGAAGCACCCCGATTATTTACCGTACAGGGTAAACACGTGCCAGAACTATTCTTATTACAGTAGCAGACAGCACATGTAATACAAAATACATTACAAGCAAACTCAAGTACAGCATCTGTCACCCGATCCCGGGGACCATTATTCAAGCCACAGACACTCCCAAAGCTCAACAGCAGCAACAGAAAATGTATGATACGGCAACAGAAGTAATACAGCAACACATCAACATATAAAATACAGCAGCGGAAGTCTTAGAATGAGATGCAGCGGAGGTATGGATCTGGGATTTGGTGGAGTAGAAACAGCAGCTGGCCGAACCACGTACCTGTACTATGAGCAACTCATCCTACAGGATGAAACCCCGCAGGCGAGGGGTGAGTCTGAAGTGCTCACCAACTATGGATAAACAGAGATATACAGGCAAACATAACACTTTTGAAGAAAATACTAGCAAAAGACAAATCAAAAAATTCAACCAGATCATGACTATGCCAAGGCTAAAAGACAATATAATTTCCAATTTTATCTTCGGGGCCCTGCCATTGGACAAGCTAGGGTCGTACCTGGTTATTAACATGTCCTGGGTGCTAGATCAAACCAAGAGAGCCCAGGGATCGACATCCCAAAAATAGATCCCAGGGATAGACATCCCAAAAATATAATAAACCGGGATAGACATTCCAAGCATAGACATGCTTATCACAAGTAACCCAGATCATAGCCATCACAAAACAGTCTCTAACCATCGAGTCGTACCACTACTTTCCAAGCGACAATAAAGTCGTCAACACAACTTCCAATTATCCAATTATCTCAGGTTATCCACAATCAATAGATCAACAACAATAGCAGTAACACCACAACCAAACTCAACCAACTCAGCAGTTCAATCAAGCAGATAATTATCAGAGAAACACACACAGTATTATGTGCAATATATCAAAGATTATCCATCCTCACCTTAGTCGATTTTCTTATTCCTGGAAGTCCTCGAAGTGTCCCGGCTCTGGTTCCTCGGGAATCCGCTCGTTAACAGCTCCTATATTAAATAATAAAAAAATACGTACACATAAGATGCACAAAAATGATGTGCGAACGATAACTAATACTGTAAGCCGCAAAGTAAAACACTACGCCCACTCGGTGATCATCTCGGGTTACGTTCCGTTATCATCATAATTCACCATTTACTATCCATGTGTCAAAATACCATACTATAATTATACCCGGATATTATTCCGGTATATTACTTACTTTGATAATACCCTTTTCATATTTATTTTTCTCAAAATAATTATTTTCCATATACCATATATTCTTTTTCAAAATATCCATAGTACGTATATCTTAAAAAAAATAAATTATCATAAAGTAGTAATAATAATTTTTTTTATAAGTCATGCTATAATTCTTCCTTAGTTTTCCGAAAATAATAATGTCAAGTAATCATATAGCATATGTATATATATATTTTTAGGAAAAATAAAACATTCCAGAAATTATATAATTTACTGTATATATTTTCCCTTTTTATTTATTATTTTTTTTCCATAAGAGCAATTATTTCCTACATCATATAATTTGGCCAGTATAATTCTTCTAGAAACTAGTTATGTATGTATATACCTTAGTATAATATCTTCATAATATTTATCCTTAAAGGTATTACTATAATTTAATAATCTTGTTATAATCACCTTGGTTTCTTGAAAATATTATAACAAATAGTTACTTCTTTTATTTTCACAAAATATAACCATAACTGTATTCTTATATTTTCCAGAAAAATTATAATCCGTAATATATATATTTTTTTATTTCTAGAATTATATATATACTTTTATACTCTCTTTATTTCCCCATTCTCTTATTAAATCGGGCTGGGCCTTGAACAGTGGCCCGTTAACAGCCCATGTCCAAGCCCGCATCAACCCAGGCCCAGGTGCACAGAACCAAGCCTAATCTGTAGTCAGGCCAACCCAACCACAGGCGCGACCCGGATCCATGACCCAGACATGGGCGGGTCAGCACCTACATAATCGGGTCGTCTCTACCCATGGAGGGCTGCTCACCTTCGCGTGTTGCAGGGTGGCAGCGGCTGGTCGTTGTGCGACGACGAAGCGACGGAGACGCGACTGAAGGGGAGGCGGTTAAATAGTTTCTTATGTCCTTACACTTTATTGATTTCATATTTATTGTCCCTCTTCATTTAAGTTCACTCATTATGTCCCTGAACTCACAATTTACCGGGTCACTATGTCCTTTTTACATCCTATAGCCGGTATATTACTACAGTGCTGACACGTGTTATGTGGGGCCCACAAATTGCCCTTTTTTATTCTTTTTCTCTTTTTTCTCCCCAAAATTAAATTTTTAGAAATCCTATTTTATATGGATTAAATAAATATGTATGGCATTGTTCAAAAAAAACAAACTAAATCTGTATGCCTACTTTTTTTACCGAATTCATTTTTTTAAAAAAATTCTTTTACATCATTAATTAATTAATAGAGACCTAAATCTAACCGCAAAACACACCCTGGTCATCCCCATCCCTTGCCCCCAACCCCCCCTTCTTTGCAGCAAAACGCAACTCACCACCAAGGTCGAGCCGACTTCACCAGCACCCATCAACAACAACGAGATGCCACATGCAAACCACCATACCAAATTTTTCCATTAATAAATCAACAAAAACAATCCAACAACAGGAGACATTTAGACCCAAAGAGAATAGAACAACACAGAAATTGAAATTAAAAGAGAAAGAGTGTAGTGTTTGTATGTGAGCCAGTGAGAAAGTGGAGGGCAACTGCAGGAACTCGGGGTTGAAATCGTGACAAAAATCATGGTGGAAAGTGAGGTCAAGCTTGCTTCTCATTGGACGGTGTGCACAGACTCGTCGCCACCGTGTAGAGAAGTTGCTGGAGGAGTGGAAAGCGAAGGAGGAGGAGGGCGGCTGGAGTGGTGAATCCGATGGTGATGAAGAATGCTCTGGTCTCTGATGTTGTTCTTTTTTGTGGAGGATTTGGGTTTGGATTGAAGTTTTCAGATCTGAAGCTAAAGAGGCTAGAGAAGGTAGATGGTCTAGTGGAGTAGTGTGTTTAGTGGTAAAAGATGACGATGGTGGTGGTTTTTGTGATGGTGGAGGTTACTGTGGGAGGTGATTGTTTGTTTTAGGGTGGTGTTTTGTAACGGAGGAGGAGGGAGTGACGGTTTACTAGTTCTGGTAGTGGTCATCTTTTTGTTTTCTACTAAAAATCACAATAATCAAACTTAATTGCTAAGTTAACGGTTAATACATTAAAGTTGATTTCCTTTTTTGGCAGGAACGCATTAAAGAAGTTTTCTTTCTTGGCAGAACGCATTCAAGTTATTATGTTGTACTTTCTTTTTTTTTTTATAACAAAAATGATTATTAAGAGAATTTAGGAAGAAAAGGAAAGGGAAAAATAATAAAAAATGGCAACCCACAAGCCCGTGTGACACGTGTCAACAAAAAGGACAATTTACTGGCTATAGGCTGTAAAATGGACAGGGTAGCCCGGTAAATTGAGAGTTCAGGGACATAGTGAGTGAAATTAAATGAAGAAGGACAACAAATGCGAAATCGACAAAGTGTAAGGATAGAAAAAACTTTTTTACCTTTTGCGTGCGACGGCAGCACCGAGAGGAGGGAACGGCGTCTCGTCAGGCTCCACTCCACAAATCGGCGGATCTGCAAGTGGTTGCTGGCGGCGGCGAGTTGCTGGTGATGGGTTTGACGGCGCGAAGGAGGCAACAAGATGATGATGGCGGTGACGGCGTGCACGGTCGATGGTGGTGTCGGTGGTGGCGTGAGTTGTGTTGTGTTTGTGTTTGTTGTTTTCTTTTTTTTTTTCTTTCTTTTTGTGGTTTCTAAGGTAGTGTTTGCAGGGGAAGTTTGGCATAGAAGAGATGGAGATGAGGGTGATGGCGTGCATGGAAGCAGATGAAGACACGGGAAAAGAAAAAAAAAGTGCTTATCACAGGTTACACAGGAGAAGACACGGGCGACACAGGAAAGAGGCGGCGACAGCCTCAATTATACACTTACTGTGCAGCATGTGAGACGTGTTCCGTCCGGACCAGAAAATAACTATAATATCCCCTTGACTTTATTTCTGGTCCGTTATCTCGAGGATACACCTGACTTTCCTGAAGATTCCTGGACCCGAAAAATACCAACTCTGGTCCGTAAAAACCGCAGAAAAATCGGGAACGTGGGATAAGGGTCGGTTTCGGAATTCGATACATAATTTACCCTGAAATAATTATCCAAGATTAATTTCATAAAGTAAATTACTGTACAAGGCCTTTTACAATCCCAGTAAAACATAAATTTTACCGGGACTGTTACAATACACATTACACAGCACCTACCTTTCGACAAAACTCGATTGCCAGTTAGCTAAGCTAATTTTGCAGTAGTTCCCTATAGAGGGCTGGCAGTGAACATCGGTCTCGCTTGAAGCCTTGAAGGTAATTTCACGGTTAAAATCATGGGCCCAATACCTCATATGGGATTTGTGAATAGCATACGGGTTATGGTTTACATAATGAATATAAATCCCTCAAGTTGTGGATTTTAAGATGCAAATGAATAAATAAATTAATCAAGCTCGAAGTAATTCTAAATTCTTGATAGCCTCCTTTACACCCCGTTTGCTCATTTGTGGTTGTATTAGTTCAGTTTGTAAATTGAATTTATCTTTTATTTGCATAGTATACTTTAGTTAATATTTAAAATTCAAACTAAAATGGATAATGGCTTAAATATATTCATTAATTTCAACAAATTAAGACTTTTTATGAATAATTAGCTTACAATGAGTAGGATATATTAGTCAATTTCAATAATTCAATTCAAGCTTGATCTATACCAAAAACTAGAAATGACTTCAATTCCTCTTCCTTCAAATTTACCAGGAGTTGGTCTAGGTGGTAAGCAACTTAGTTCCGCTTAAGCGAAGTCTCGGGTTAGAGTCCTCGTGTATGTAGAAAATTCTCTTTAGGAGACTCACCCATCATACCTAGGTGCGTGACTTGGGTTGAATCCGCGAGGTCTCGGGTTAGAGTCCTCGTGTATGTAGAAAATTCTCTTTAGGAGACTCACCCATCATACCTAGGTACGTGACTCAGGTTGAATCCGGATTAGTCGGGACAAACCTCGGATACCGGCTGTGGAACCAAAAAGAATAAATTTAAAACCATACTAAATATGAGAATTAATTTCATATGAATTCGAAGAAGAAATAATTAACTAGTGAATTAATTCTTTTTCACATATGAATTTGATGCCAAATACGCTATTAGTGTTCCAAATATTGTGCATATAACAAATTCTTCTTGGTTATTTTGATATTTATTCATGAGAAGCTATCTCGTTCTCTACAATCATTTTGTCTTTTAGGTTTACAGAGGCTTCCCCTTTTTGTGATGGAACCTTACCCACCTTCATTTGGCTTAGCTAAATTAGTCGACTAACGTTACCAGAACAGCATTCTGGTTGATAATGCTATTAATGCCATTGGCAGAGTAAAAAGCAGAGGAGAACAGTTTCCAATGTTAGAAGTTTTTATGGACTTGTTTTCAACTCTTACCCAGTGGTCAAAGATAAAACATCCACCATTTAGACGAGGAAAGCAACAAATAAGAAGTACTGCTCAAAAAATTTGTGAAATATGAGAGGAGTATTTACAACTTAAGCGTCTTAGAATAAAATTGCTTTTAATGAATGATTCTCGATGAATGATGCACAAAGAAAAGGTGCTTATATTATGTGCGAGAGAAATGATAACTACTAAATCAAGAGATACCTGACCCGGAGCATGACAATACTAGTTCTTGGGCCACTCAATATCCAAATTCTGGATTCTTCATCTTAAACATGCTCGAGTTGGGTCAAAAAAAAGTTGGGTCGATAACTACTTAGCTCTCGATAAGCAAATCAAAAGTGGGAGACCAAAATCTATAACAAACTGCTTTTTGCGTACAAAAGATTAACATTTCGGGTACATAAGTTGCAGCCCAACTAGCTAAGAATGACAACTAGAATCAGAAAGGTCTGAGCACAAGAAACTACAGTTAACATTCTGTTCTGCTTTTAATTCGGTATACATGTTTCTCCACTACTTTTCTCCACACTTCACATGCAGGGAAGAAAAGTTTTGGGGCGTTCATATGGTTACACTTAAGAGTGTACATATAAAAAGCCGGTATATTAGCTAGAACAAGCAGAGGGGAGGTTCGCTAGTTGCTCCTGACGTCTTGAGCAAACTATAAGGTAGAAGGTGCAAAACCATGAAACCCATCAGGTTTTCAGGGGAAATTGCAACAGGAATTCCAATGGTAAAGCATAGTAACTGAGGTTCAACATGGAAACGTTATTACAGTTGTACCCTGCACTCTTTAACTATTAAGAAAATTTAGGATTACCTGAGTGATATCTTTAATCAGATTGACAAGTAGCCAAAACCCTGAAGTGATCAGAGAAGTGATACGTGATATTGGCACGGCTCAATCAAAAAGCAGGGCCCGGAAGTTTTTGAGCACTGTTTTCTTATTGAACCGGACCAATATCCCGTTAAACTGATCCAGTCGTCTTGAGGGAGCTCTATTACCTGTTCTTTTTTCTTGCATCTTCTGACTACTGCAAGACAAGGAAGAAACAAGAAATGAAGTGAAAACCAAACAGAATAATGTAAAAATTCAGACAATATGCTTGCTTTAAAGAGATTATTAAGGTGTGCATGGTGGTATGACATGGAGCTATCATACTTCCCGAATTCAAGAGTGCCTCATGTTAGACCATAAAGAATGTGAATTTTTTTGTGTGTTGGAGATGTGGGTAAATACAATGCTAGTTGCACCAAATTAAGGGACCTGACAGGGATCTGGCAATGATGCAAAGGAGATGGATCAGAGCAATAAGGAGAGAAAGAAGAGGCAATCTGGGATGGAGGGATCATGCAACAAACAATGACTCTGTCTCAGCTTTAAGAAGGTAAACAAACAACAACAAGCAGAGGGGGATGGCACATGGTGGTAGCATTAAAGAAGTGACATTAAAATCTCCCAACCGCCCAACAGAAAAGAGGTTGGAATATTAATTTAAGACGGTACAAGAGTCGTGAAAAAGCTCACGCAGACAAATCTGGAGCTTTTAATGTAGCATTCAATGATGGTAGGGTAGGGGAAGGAAGTATGTTGGTTCTGGTTTCAAGCGACATTTATGCAGGATCAGGAAGAAATGAGAAAAAAAAAAAATGAAGAAAAGAAAAGAAGAAGAAACCTTTGGTTTGAGGGGCTTTGGTATCTTGCCTCGCAGCAGGCATTTCGTAGGTTCAGTGCCATAATCAATTTTAGCAACTAATGTGACATCTCTCTACTTTTGGGGTAGTATATTATTTTAGGATGCTTCTCTTTTATCCTCTTGTTAAGAAGTCTCACGCGTTAATCCATCAGATTTCTTTCATTCGATAGCTCCAGAGCCCCTGTATGCCCCTAACTGTGGTGGTTTATTGAAAGTGGTTTACTTTCTCTTTGTGGCCTTTAGTCACAAGGTCTCTGATGTATCTAGCTAGTTAGAAAACTAGGTAATTTGTTATTTGTGCTGTGTATGGACTATTGTGTGCCCTTATTAGCATCTCTTTTGCTAATGCATGACATCTAACTCTGGGGCAAATGGGAAAAAAAACTAACATTTTTTTTTGAACTGAACGATTAATAAGTGTGTGTTCTATATCATAGAATATGTTTCGACAAGCGTGTTTTCTTAAACTCCAAAACCTTTATGTATTATGTGGTAATCAATCTAGGTTGGTTATACAGTATATTTTACAGTGGTGTCGAATATTTTTACTATAACTAAATCAATTTGTGGTAACCAACCAGTAAAAAAATTTATGGCACATTCATTGAGTCAATATCTCCTTGGATGCTCAAATGCTGGAGTTTCATGTTGCTTCTGGCCACCATCTCTTAACTGCATATATAGAGTTCTGCTTTAATGGAGGTCTAGATGCTTTTTCTGTCGGAGAAATTAACCACACGAAACTTACATGCCAATCTCGAATCAGACCACCTATTAGTCTAGAGATTTCATTGCCTAGTTCCATGCTGTTTAATTTGAAGTGATTTGTACGAAGTTGCTCCCAATGCATTATTAATTAATCCATCTGAGTCCAAATTTCATCAAAATTTTCTTGTCTAGGCCTGTAGCTAAGCGCATTAATTAAGAACCTTAGGAGATGAGCAACGTTTGTAAGGGGATATATAGATTCCAGTTGCCTTGCAAGCGTAGTGACCAATTCTAGAACGAATAGTTGCAAGAAGGGTAGTCACTTCTTGGCTATGGCGGAATAAGACGGATGTACTACTAGAGTGCTTTTACTAATGGTCAGTCACTTATTTTTCTTGTAGAAATTAATGGGCAGTCACGAGGAATGAATAATGTGTTCTCTTCAATGTTGGAGTATATTGGACAGTTTCCATCAGAGAGATTATTGGTGTTTAATGAATCTGTACTCATTAGACCTAAGTCTGCCGTGCGCAAGCAGTAGAAAAAAGAACAAGTTCTTTAGGGTCCCTCCCCACATTTTAATGGCTTCTCAGAACTTGTCCCTCCAATGGTAAATGAGCTTTCCTTTTTCTTTGGACAAGGGTGAGTAGTCTTTTTTTAGGGTAACATTAAATTTAGACTATAGACACAAACCTGACAAGTGACAAGACCTATAACAACAACGCAGACACCAAGATATCGTTCACAGACAGGCCACAGGCCCAGATACGTTCACCAACCTCACAAAAGTTACAAGCCCAATAACCAAACGAAGCCTCCACGGTATCATTTTTAGACAGGCCTCAGGCCCAAAAATCAAGCACTAGAAACCGGCTCCCAACTCCTTGCTGTAGACAATAAAACGACAAGTTTCGTAAACCAACGGTGAAAAATAGAAAAAATAGTTTCAAGCTCTTTTTTCTTTTTTCAACAAAGTTAATTTTGTAAATTAAGAAAAGGAGAGCGGAGTTTCAGGGGGGAAAGAAATATACTCCTCCCACTAAACTACTACATTAGTGTGGAAAAAAGAAAAGGAAATATACTCCCAAACGACGTCGTGCAGTAGAGTCCAATGAAAAGCATCAAGCAAAAGAATACGTAATTATTACGTATCGTAGCCAACGTGGACTCTGCCCGCGTAAATAGATTGCTAGTATTAACTGTGTAGTGTGAGTGTGTAGGCTGCAACCAATATTAATATCTCGCTTTTTCCTCTACCAGGGATCTCGACTCTCTTTACTCTTCCCTAACAAGGTATGCCCTAATCCATCTTTCCACTCCATCTTCTTTCTCCTGCTTTATTGTTTTTTTTTTTGCATACCTCCAATTTTATTCTCGGCCGTCACGGTACTGCCGCCAACCAATTATAATAATTCCTTTCATGATCTGCTCAGTTTGTTTTTGTTTCCTTCTTGTTTGAATCACACAGATTATCGCCATGGCTAAGAGCTCGTTTAAGTTGGAACACCCTCTTGGTTTGTGCTTCTCTTCTTTACTTGGTTACCTAATTTAATGATTTAAGTCTCTGAATTCTGTTTTTTATGGGTTTACTTTACCATTATGTCGTTGATCGTTGGGAACCCTAATTGTGGGGATCTTAATTGATCTAGGGATTCTTATCTGTTTCCCTTATTGCGTAGGACTGCCCAAAAGTCTTACTTTTGATCATATAGTGATTGTTGATTTGATTATCTGTGTTGAAGATTGTTCCTTTTTTGCTTGACAGAGAGGAGGCAGGCAGAGGCTGGTCGCATCAGAGAGAAATATCCCGACAGAATTCCTGTACGATCACTTGATGCTTTTGCTTTTTTTCTTTCCCCTGAGGTTTATGGCATTGTATTTTTAGATTAATGCTTGCTGTTGTATCTGGTTAATGCTGTGCAGGTAATTGTGGAAAGGGCGGAAAAGAGCGATGTACCTGACATTGATAAGAAGAAGTTAGCCTTTATCTTCTTAAAGCTTTTTCGTACCTTGAATTTGTTGCCTTGTTACTTGGTGTGCTATGTGGCTACAGTTATTGATGTGCTTCTTAAAGCCACAAGGCTTTTCAAATGGGTTTTCGGAGGGATGGGCTAGAATTTGATGCTGAGTGTTTGGTGATTTCTTTACTAACTTAACAGAGTAATTGTTGTGAGTACTGGGATTATGTTTAGATTATGTTCTAGGACACTCTTGAAATGTAGTCGGTAACCATCTTGCTTGCTTTGATTCTAGTGGTTGACCGTTATTCTCTTGCATTCCATTGGCTCATTGGCAGCATTCCATGCAGTTGAATAACATTTTTTTCTTGAGCATTTGCTGTTTTCTCACATAGTTTCCCTGTTGAAAACCATCTAAACCAAACGCTGTGATTCTAATTGATTTTTTCTTGGAATTTGATTCAACCTTTTTGTCATTTCTATCTTCATTTTGAATGCAATTTTCTGGTTGTGATATAGTTATTCGCTTTGCTTTGATCAAGCCATCTGAATGAAAAATGATGGTGACTTGAGATCTTATTGGCGTTGTAGGGCAATTTGATTGTCCGCGGTCATCAAAGATGTTTTTTCATTGTTCTCATGTCATGTCTTATGGACTTATTTGTTAGATTGAGTTATTGGTTGATCTTCTCGATAACTGTCAATTTGGCCTCTTATTTCTCTAATGCAATCTGTGCATGATGTGGTAATAGGTTTGGACATTGTAATCGTTTAGTCGGTCTGCGGGATTAAGGTTAGGGAGTGACAAGTGGAGGACTGGGACTAACATATACCTTTTTCTTTGTTTTCAAAATAAGATGGTACTTTTCCTAAGGGTGTGAAGTCTTATTATATAACAGAAGGTTTGGGCTGTTTAATGATTATAATAGGTCTTTGAAAGTGGAACAATGGGTCTGTGAAACTCTTTTGAAGCTGTATGCATTATTGTTTTTATTTCTTCTGGCAATGAGATGGGACACATTTATACCCAATAATGGATATGAAGTGTTACACATTCCCTTCTGTTTCTCTCTGATGTGGTTCAATTGAGTAGTAAATGTGAGAAAAGGTTTTCATATGATAGTGAGATTGAGCTTTTGCATATTATGCAGTAGACGGTGAGCCAACTCCTTGATCAAACTGAAACTCTGTTTGTATCAGGGAGCTCAAATTGTTGAACTAAGTGATAAACTTTTGGAGGAGCGTTGTTTACTTTTTGCCTGGCCAATATATCTTACGTTCCCCTGCCATTTTCTTTGCTTATTTCTTGCTTGGAAATTAATTGGCAGCTTGTTGTACAATGTAGGTATTTGGTTCCTGCTGATCTCACCGTTGGCCAGTTTGTGTATGTGGTGCGAAAGAGGATCAAGCTCAGTCCTGAGAAGGCTATTTTCATCTTCGTGAAGAACATCTTACCACCAACTGGTGAGAAGATTCAAAATATTTTTTTTTCTTGGATTGTTTTCCATGTTTATGATTTCATTTGAGAAAGAAGTATTTATGATTGTTGTCGCAGCTGCCATGATGTCTGCAATTTATGAAGAGAACAAGGACGAAGATGGATTCCTTTACATGACCTACAGTGGGGAGAACACGTTTGGGTCATTCTGAGATGCCACTTACCTACTCGATTTGCAGATAAATAATGACAAAAGAATCTAGATTAGCTGTAAATCCTCAGTGGCACATCGGTTCCACTTTCTCTTACAGTAACTCTCTTCTCTGGCCTCCTTTCGCTCTAAGTTTGGATCTTTGTCAATTTCTGGTAATTCAAATCTGTATGATTTGGATGAATACTTATTTTGGTTCTTGGTTTTCATTAATCAAAAACTGATTTCAACTTGAAGTCGTGGGTTGTTTATGCTTTATGTTGATCGTGTAGCGCCCTCTGTTCAATATTATGCTTCCATTTCTATTGAAATACATATTCCATTTTAATTAAATTTACTATTTAAATTATGATTCAAATTACTTTAAAAGTAATCCGGTATGACTTAAATTGATAGGCAAATTTCAAACCATTATATTTTATTCATATTGTCAATTTGGCCGATTTGGAGGTGTGAAAAGTAAAAAATAGGCCAATTGAAGTGAAATTCCAAATTTGTGCCGGCTGAGACCTTTATATTATTTTGAACAAAAAAATAAACACAAACGCTATTGTTACCAAACGCAACTTAGCGCTAATCTTTACCAATTTTGTATATCTAATAACTAATTTTCACTTAGATCTAAATTGGTTCAGGTTTTATGATTTAGCTCAAGTGACACTCGTTACTAGACTAGTGAAAGGCAAGGGCCTCATTGAAGATAATATTATATTCCCATTCTCATAAAAGAATTTTATCAAAATGCTAAATGGGTTCATTTTTATAAGATGCAAACTGTAAGAAGATTTTTCTGGTATTTTTTTCTTTTTGTATTGAAACTATAAGATGAGTTTTGTTAGTGATAACCCATAAGAAGAGTTTAAATCACAATTTATCATTTGAATTGGATTAAATTCGAATATGATTTCATATCAAATGAGGAATTAAATATCTACGATCATGCACTCAAAACACGTCACCTCCTGTGGAGCATAACGGAAGAGATTATAAACAGTACTACGTAAAAAAATCATATGGGAATGGAAGGGGGATTTTATCGCCCATTGAAAAAGAAATTCTCCAGTGAACATTTTCAACAAATTCTTCATATCATTAATCATAACAAATTTGAATTATCCGCTTATTCTATAATATTAATCCTCTTAAACATTCAAATCACAAGATAAACTCTACTCATTTGTTAGATGAAGACTTCTTCTTCTGGTACTGCTCCTTTACCCATTTGAAACCCAGCGAAGTGCCGCTTTTCACCTTCTGAGCACCAATAGCCGCTGCTGACTTCGCCTTATCCAACCCGGCAGAGGCTGCTGCCTTCACTTCCGCCACCTTCTTCCCTGTGCCGCCGCCGCTATTCCCTTTATTGTTCACGAGGTTGTCGTCATCCCCGACTCCAAAATTGCTTGTGCCCCATTGATCAGCCCAACTTGGTGGTGCCTTGCTCGCCATAGTTTGTTTCTGTTTCCCAGGTTAAGACATGGGTGGAAAACGGAGTTAAACAAGACAAATAACATAAATCCCACATTAAACAAACGAAGATCATGGTTTTCTATCTACTACAGAGGTTGCAGTAAATTCTATAGAGGACTCTTTTCGGAGTTTGCAATAACTAATAATCAAATACAAAATATGCACTTCACCAAAAATGAATCAAGAAACAACCTAAACAAACTTTCACCAAAAAATAAATAAAAAAAATCAAGATCCTGCTATAACCCACATTAACCAGGCAAACGTAAGATCAATGGAATTCATTAACAAATATTAACATGTAGATATCTCTAAAAAATATTCGTATACAAGACGATACTACTGCAATAAATATAAACAGATCCGAGAAACTAATTGAAGACATAATTACATGTAATTGCCATCGTTTAATATACATAGAATCATAGACTACACATCAAAAGAAAAACATATTTACTTGGACTTGTAAAAACACAGAGGGAGAGAGAGTGCAGACCTGGACGAAAAATGATATTAGAGTTCTTCAAAGATTTTGGAGTTGAAGTGTACTTCTTTGCTTATGAGAGAGATAAGAGAGGTTTATAGATGAAGTCTGGATCCACGGAAATTGTATTGGAGTTAAATTCCTGTGTTGACTTCTTATAGCTGTATTAGCTGCCTTTCCCTTCACATAAAGATTTTTATTTCCTCCTAGTTGTCACAGGAATGTCCTGTTTTCTGAATTTGGAAGGTTATTAATTCATATTTCCCTCTTTGCAAGCATATTTTTGACGCTTTTCTCCCAAGAAAAAGAAAAAACATTTCTTGTGTGAGAGTATCCTTCCACTTGTAGAAATCAATCTTACGTGACTCGATTAAGTGAGCTCCTTTCGATTTGATTCTCTGGCAGTCTTCATAATTAAAGTCTCAATCTCGTTTCTAAGCCCAAAAGAAAAAAAAAATTAACGAAAATAAAGCTTTCAATTTCTTCATATTTATTGTAACATAGAAAGATTAATTAAAATTCTCATAGGAGTCAAATATATGTAGGTTTAAATCTATCTTTATTTTTGGGTCGAAGTTTAAATATATCTTTGTTATCTATGTGTGTCGTTTGAGTTAACATTAGTCACACCAAAGGTAGGGTTTCTAATTTATTTGCCTGATCCATTCACGAATATTGTTTCGCTAATTACATCCTTATCATATAATTCGATTTTTTTAATGATTATAATTCGAACTTCGCATATGATCAAAAGAAAGTACCTCAACGAGGAAGTCACTCGTGATTAACGTTAACGCCCAATCTATGCTGATACAATTCTTATTGGCACAAAAGGATAGCTATTTTATGTCAATCTGGTTTGATCCAAGACAAGCTATTTGACCCCTCTAGGAGGTTCACACAAAGTCATAAACCATGACTTGGAATTATATGCGGAGACAATTCAAACGCTTAACTCGAACCAAAAAGCATGAACTACTAATTCTACTAAGCCCATATGTATGCAGGCATTATTCTTTTTTCTTTCCTTCTCTCTTTTGCGCTAGCCATACAGTCATTTGTAGAACTATATATGCAATTTATAATATGTAATATGCTGAACAGTCATTTTCTTTATTTCAATTATGTTTTTTTTTAATTGGAATCTTAAAAATATCTACAACCTTAACATCTCCAAAGCACCATCAATCTCATCCTTTCAGATTGCACTGTGACCCGTTGGAACCCAATCTAAGGGAGATGCCACTACTTTGCTCAAGTAGTGTTTTCAATTATGTTTTTTTGCCTTCCATTTTAAAATTAGTGGTGGTTTTATCTTATTGAATGAACTATAAAATAAAATCCAAAGATATGTTTAGTTGCAAATTAATATATAATAATAATAATAATAATAATAATAATAATAATAATAATAATAATAATAATAATAATAATAATAATAATAATAATAATAATAATAATAATAATAATATGGAATAGGATATTATATGTTTTTTATCTATATAATATTTGTGTTTTAGCATATTTTGGTGATTATTGAACAAATAAACTTTATTTAGTCAGCAAAAAATTCAAGACAAATTTGAAATAAATATTTTATCATTTTAAAACTTATATTTTTCTTCATATAGCCTACAATTATTTAAATAGTATTGTTTCTTTTATTGGCTATAGCAATTATGGATTGGTAATTACTACCCTTTTAGAGATTACAATTGCCTTATTATCAACCACCAACCACCATTCATCATGATCGTCATCACTTGCGTCACTATATTAACGACCACCACTCATCATCTTGTTGTGATCGTCATCAGTTACGTCACTACACTGAGTCGTCTCTCATTTGTCATTGTTAGATAGATTATTCATTATTACCAAATTGATAATTTGTTACCATCTTCAATAATTATTAGCCATTACCTACCACATTTTAGTCATGAACTTTGCTATAATGCCAAAAAAATAATTTTGTCAATGTATTATGAAAAAACATAACTAATTAGTTTAAAAAATAGAACTCAATTGCAAAAAATGGGGCAATATTAGTTGTGCTACTTATAATTAATTTAATTCCATCAAAAAAATAATTTAAGAAATATAATTTAACTTCTTAAGTAATTTTGATAAATGATCTCAAAATTAGTTTTGAATTATATCATGTACATATTAAAAGATACTATCAAAGTTCAGATTGGGCGGAGTATGACGGTTGCGCTTTATTTAGTGGTCGGGACCCAACCCAAATGGAAATCAGTTGCCAAGGAGAGGATTTCAATATTGCCCTTGCTTTATTAACTATTTTATCAATGTTTGTGTTTTAAAAATGGGTTAAATATAAACATATTTTTTCCCCAAAATTATCTCAGAAGCTCCGTTGACTAAGAAAGCATTTTACATTGACCATTTTCCAATGATCACCAAATGTATGATGCACATGGACAAACGAAGTCTAGAAGTAAATTTTTTGGCTATAACTTTTTTAGAGTGTAATTCGATTACTAGTTCCTTTCAAACTTGGGATAAGCACCTTTTTGGGTCCTCGGGTTTCGCGTTTGTCATGTTTCTATAACCGCGAGTTTTCCTGTCCTTTTTAGGTACCCCGGGTTTAAGATTTTGGCCATTTTCTATACCTTGGGCAGCCTGGCCGATGACGTGGCCATCTGCCCGGGGCCACTTGACACATGTCGGATTTATATTGGACCACGTTGTTTTTAAAAAGTGAGACCCACCTTTTTTCAGAATTTTAATTTCCAAAAATTATTATCAGACTTTTTAATTGAAATACCGATTGGTTGGCCCGATTTTAATCACGGTTTTCCCAGTCCGGTCCGAGTTAGAAAAAAAGAGGGGAATAGAAACCCAGAAAAGAAACAAAAAAGAAAAGAAAAGAAAAAAAGAGTGAGAATTATAATTTATTCTTCTTATCTTCTCTTCTTCCCGTTAAACCATTTAGCCTCTCTTTTGATTTTTAATTTAGCTTTTTGATTTATTTTGGTATTTCAATTTTTCACTTTTCGTCAATTGTCTTTCATAAAGTAGAATAATTTTCAGATTATTAATCCATTAAACCCATCAATGCCATTGTTAGTCCACTTAATTCCGTCCTGCCTGCTCTAAACCATCACTCACCACTGTGAAAACCTCCAACTCATCACCTACACCCACAACCTGCAACAACTAGCTACCACAAACCATGGCCTACTATTTGGAATTGAACCATCGGATTCCGGCCACATCAACAACCACCGCCACCAACCACGGCGAAACCTAACATCCCTATCACAACCTCGCATCTCTCGTCCACCATAAAGCAACAGACTATCAACATACAACAATCAAACACGAATAGCTTGTTTTAACTCTTCAATCGAGTAATCAAAAAAAAAAAAACTCTTCAATCGAGAAATTAAAGATAGAAGAGAAGAAAGGAGGTGGTCGACACGACCCACCCACGGCGGCGCGAGGCGGCTTGCCCGATTCTTTGCTTCCTGGTCTCGGCGGCGATGGGAATCTGCAGCAACAACAGTGACCTCTGGTGCTCGATCCACTTGGCGGCAGCAGCTGCTGCTCCGACTACGACAGCGGCTTGATGAAGGGAGTTTTGAGATGGAGGAGAAGGGAGAGTTTTGAGAGATGATTGAGGAAGAGATTAGGAGAATTGAAGGTGAATGGAAAAGGAGAAGTGCACGGGTGATGGGTGAGTGGGGGAAGAAGGAGAAGAGAAAGAAAAGAGAGAGAAAAAAAAGAAAAAAGACAAAAAAAGAAAAAGATAGAAAAAAGGAATAAAATCAAGAGTTAAATTAATGTGGGTGGGTATTTTTTCAAACTCAGACCCTATTGGGCAAACCCGGAGTAAAATCGGGCCAACCAACTGGTATTTCAATTTAAAAATCTGATAATAATTTTTGAAATTTTTGGAAATTAAAATTCTGGAAAAAAAGTGGGTCCCATTTTTTTAACAACGTGGTCCAATATAAATCCGACATATGTCAAGTGGCCCCGGGCAAATGGCCACGTCATCGCCCGGGCTGCCCAGGGTATAAAAAAGAGATAAAATTCTAAATACGGGGTATACAAAAAGGACACAAAACTCCCGAGTATACAAACGGGACAAACACAAAACTAGGGGGCCCAAAAAGGTGCTTAACCCTAAAGTTTGTGAACCAATAAGATGGATGATTGACTCTGATGGTTAAGGGATGTGCCCTCCCCATGGCCATCTTATTAGTCTTATAGGTCCATGTCCTTATTTCATGAAAACTATGTGTGAAGAACTTGATAAATCTTTCAAGATGCATTCAACACACGTGCACTCGTTCAATAATCATTAAATTCATGAATCTAAACCTGTGAATTTTTTGAGTGGCCACTGTACTTTCTCCTTTATCCAATTATCCTGCAAGGTGAATGCAGTCTCCTTTTGTGCCCAGAAAACAGAAAAGACCCACATGAACTCTTATGAAGATGGTGTAGAGGGCCAATTCAACTTTTGTTACTTGGTGTAATCATGCTCCAGTTTTGGCTGAGCAGACCAATTTAGATGACCAAAATAGTTTGGTTTTAAGCAGAACAAGACATTGTCTAGCTTTTAATTAGAGTTTGTGTCAAAATTGAAAAATCAGAATATCAATAACCTTTAGCTAGCTCAAGGTTTGATTAAGAAATGCCAGTTTTTGGGAAAATTTTATAGAACATATATAGAGAGTGAATTGGCTGAAGAGAGAAGTGAAGTTTCCACATTGTGCAATTACGGGCAGAAGGGAGGCTGAAAGTGAGGAGGGGAGAAAACATTATGAGATGAAGAGGAAGAATTAGGGGCACAAGGTTTGTGGGGAGAGGAATCGGTGGCTTGAATTGTGGTGGTGCCAGAAATGCCTCTGGTGTGCAAAAGCACTCAATTTTAATTACTTCCTGCAACATCTCTTCTTCTGTTCTACACAGAGACCCTTAAAAGAAAAGAAATTAGAGACTAAAACTAGGCCGGAATAGAGATTCACATATACTGCACATGCCCTTTTAGGATCGAACAAAGGATCGAGCAAACGCAACTTCTTGCTGATGGTTGTCGGATGTATTTCCTTACCACAGGCATCTTGCTTATCCTCTTGTCTCCCTCTCTGCTATTATTTAATCCATGACAAAATTTTTCTGCTCTCTTTCTTCTTTCTGATAGAAGAATTACGTATTGACACGCTTACATTAGAATATTAATAAAACCCAGCATTCATGATACATGTACAAATCCCAAGGTGATTTGGTGAACACTTTGATTTGCCAAAAGCCCAAAAATGCATTTTCCTTTCTGTCTTGATGCTGAAGAAATGCAATTTTTCCTTTTTTTGGATGTGAACACATATGGCACATCTTTTATACGAGAACAAATGAACTTGTATTTCTTGAAAGTGTAAAAATCCACTTCTAGCTAGTCCTTCACATCATTTATATATATATACACTATTGGCAATCCCCATGTTGATCATTAGAAGTTGAAAGACTAGAGCTCTATACATTCCGCAACTCAAAAGATTCATCCCATGAGAAATTTATATTGTGCCAAAATTATATAAAGACACTTTTTATTTCAAAAGATGTTATAGAAAATATTACATGCAAGAGAAAGAGAGAATTGAATACGAAATGCACTTCTTGTGTTAGTCCGCATATCCAAAGCAGCTGAAGTTTTTCTAAGGAACATAGGATGGGAAGAGAGCGATGATTGGGGAAAAGATGATATGCATGAATCTTTCTCCCTGACAATGTATACGTTTCAGAGGCAAAGCACCCGAGCCAACTCAAGCTTCCTCGTTTCTTAATTGGACACCTGTTTAGGGTATCCGTCTTGCTTCAAATTTTCTAATTTTCCCACAAAGTTTTCTAATTTTAAGATACATCCTCATTTTACAAGGCTTCCTTTCTAAATTTGTTGATGTTCTCCATAATTAATGTGCATATATATAAACATATATGTTGCTTTAATTTTTAAACTAAGAGGTAGTAGAACTTGGGGGAGGAATTAATGAATATTAATGTGCATATAATTAAAAAAATCAGGGAAGGAAATAATTGAGTTGCAAGGTAGTACTCCATTTCATATACTAGCTAATTGATGCTACTGCCACTACTTCTGCAATTCTACAAGTACATCTTTTCCTATATATACATGAGAATATTAGACAGGACATTTTTTCTTTGCTCCTCTAAGCCACAGATGCACCCCTAACTAGTAACTACAACAACAATTAATGTGTCCAAGAATGTCAAAGCCGTAACATAACCTAGCTAACTCTCTGATCTGGTTAGAAAGGGACTTGTAACATGACTGTGCAAGGAATATTAATGTATCTAACTAGCAAATTCCAGGCATATTGTTCCAGCCGGTGCCGGAACCCAAGGCCCAGTTAAGGTCCGGGGCTGCATCGGCTGGGTTGTCATGGGTCCCTGAAGCTTCTTGCTGCTGCCCGCCGCCGTCAATTCCAGTTGTATCCCCATTGCCGGTGGATGATATTCCATGATGATCATCAGCCCCATTTCTGCTTCGGCGATACCACTCTGGAAGAGGGGCAGACGATGGGAAGTTGGTGAGCAGGCTTAGCAGATCATCATCCATAGAATGCATCTCCTCTACCGCTTCCTCATTTGGTTTCATCCCTGTTTAATTTAACACACACAGCACTATCACCTCTTTTGACCCTCTAAGCAAAATCATACCTTGTAGTATTATATTGTGAATATACATGATCTTGAAACAAAAACCATAAAGTTCAAGACAAAAATGATATGCACTAAAACGTATTGGATGACTCTACCGAGCTAGCAGAATATCAGATAGTGAGCAAGATAACTTACCAATTGATGATTGAGAAGAGCTCATATCATCTGCACCTTGATGATTTGCCTCGCTACCATTTGCCAATGATAATTTAACACGCTTGGAACTGATCTCCTCCCTGCCCTCCTCTTCTTCTTCTTCACCTACCGGCTCTTCTACCACACCTTTTCCCTTGTCGGGAGCCGACACTACTGGACTACCTCCCCTAGAGTTTCCTTTACGAGACAGAGTCCTAGCCTCCTGCAACAGCGCATCCAACAAGCCGCTGTTGTTATTATCATTACCCTCCGCCTCTGGTGGGGCTGCTGCTTCGCTGCAAGTTTCATGGCCGCCATTGTTGTAATTGCTTGATGACTGCATAGCACAAACACCGCCGCCGCTGCATGAGAGAGGAGTTGTTGGCAGCGGCGGCGGAGGTTGGTCCGAAGGGAGTTCAGGCCTAAGACAAGGAATGTTAAAGGCTGCCATTGGGTCCACCTGAGCTCCCATTATCAGCGAGGTGAAACTCATGTTCTCATAATCTTGATCGGACGCCTCCTGGTGAAGCAACGGAGGTGGTGGTGGTGGTGTTCCGGGAATTGCCTGTGCAGGGCATGCATGGCTCTGGTTGAACAGGTTTGTGGAAGAATGTGAGCCTGAGTAGGGAGAAAGAGGGGATATGGACAGAGGAGCCAGATTACCAACATGGTCTGTGCTTTTGTCTCCAAGGAACTTAAATTGGCTGGTGGAGTTGGTGGGGTAGAAGGAAGGGTGGAGCTGATGATTTTGCAAAGGATTATGTTCTAAAGAAGATGATGAGAAACTGATGGGGTTAAGGAGGGAGAGGGAGGAGGGATTGTATGGGGCTCCTTTTCGTGATGAGGATGATCCGGAGAGGAGCGAAGAGAGGGAATTGTGATGATGATCTGCAGGGTTTCTTTGGTGCTGATGATGATCTTGTTGTTGTTGTTGTTGTTGGAACTGGAATGCAGCTGCTTCTTCTTGGAATTCCTGAGGGTAGATTGGCAGCCCAGCTCTTTGGCGTCTCTTCATTCGAGTGTTCCAGTAGTTCTTGATTTCATTATCAGTTCTCCCAGGTAACTGCCATGTATGAGAGAATAGCTAATAATCAGAAACTAGAAGAGGGAAAAAAAGGTCAAAAAGTAAGTAGTGAGGTGGGGCAAAATGATAGAGGAGGTGTAAGAGGCTGAGAGGTTTTTTGGTGATGGGTATAATAATCAGAACTGAAACACATGAGCCTGAAGGGCATTTAGGAAAAATAAAATAAATAAATATTTTTTTTTTTTTTGTGCAGGTTAAAAATTTGAAAAGGATTTACGTGATACATAACACCTCATATTTGTGTATAATACATTAACAAAAAAATGACTTCCAAAGGAAAATACTGATATATACACAAGACCAGAAAATCTGTCCCTTTAAAAAATAAAAATAACAAAAGATCTGTCCAGATAGAAGAAGAAAAAACGCAGACAGGGCCAAAAAGGACTAAACCATTATCTTAGAAGAGGAAGAGAGGCCAGAAAAATGGTGAAAAGAAAGAAAAGAGTACACATATATATGAGCGGCATGTGGAGAAATGCATGTGCAGAATATTATTACATACCTGAGAGGCCATGCGAGCCCATTTGTTGCCGAGCTTGGCGTGAAGTTCAATGATGATCCTCTCCTCCTCAGGCGTGAAGGAGCCTTTCCTGAGATTTGGCCGCAAATGGTTTGCCCATCTCAGCCGGCAACTCTTGCCGCACCTCATCAAACCAGAGTTCTTCTGGACAGAATTCCAGTTTCCTTCACCGTGTCTCTTCACGTATTCTATGAGGATGGCGTCTTCTGCCGCCGTCCAGGGGCCCTTCTTCAGGCCTTGGTTGGGTCCTTTAGGACCCGACTGACCAGCCTCCATGGATGCCCCTCCATTGTTGCTCATTATTGATCTTGACATGTATATATGTATATATCAATCTCTGGATGCAGGCACAACCACTACTGTATAGATACTGCACCTAGCCACCTACCAACCCCGAAAACTCTATTGGTTTTTGTTTTGTAACAAAAGAGAGAGTGTTAAGGGTTTAAATAGAGCCAGGAAATGAATATGATTACGTAAGGCTTTGTTGTCTCAATCTACTTTTGCTTAATGGCCCTTTGTATGCATTCACATATATGACCACCCTAGTTTGGCCTTTTATTTATTATAATTACTATTGTTTTTTTTTTTAAATACGAAGTCTTCTTGCGGGTTGATCTCTCCTCTCCAATGTGCACCAAAGAAAAGAGAGGAGAGAAAGAAAGAAAGAATTTAACTCCTTTCTCTCCTTGGGGGTTGTTCAGAATCTAGTTCCTTTTTTGCTCTCTTATGTTCCTCTTTTAAAATGGAATGCAGGAGTAGATTTAGAAGTGGAAAAAACGAAAGGAAATGTGGGCGGAGGATAATTTGCCAAAAAGAAAATTGAAGGAGAACGGTATAGGGTTTATGAAGGAGGAAATGCGTGCAAAGAGAAGAGAAGATTTGTGAGGGAGGCAAAGGTTTGGGTTTGGGGGTTTGGGGGGATTGTGGGGTTGGAGGCAAAGGGATGCCTCAGTGATTAATAGAACTAGAGGTGTGAGCTTCTATTTCGCTCCGCTTTGTGTGCTAAATGCTACAATTCTTATTTCCCTACGCGTTTTTATCCTTAATTTCATTACCATGCCAAAAACATGTCATCATCAACTTCTTAATAAATAATTACAAGTGTATTTTTAGGCACTCTCCCATGGGAAACTGAGGAAGAAATTTTGCATAGTCTTGGACAAGAAAATAAAAACATAACATTGCTTGTCTTTTAGATTATGTAACAATTAATTATTTCTTTTGATGATATAGTTGTGATTCAAATGCAAGAAATGAAGATAAAAATGAAGTAAACACCTAATTAACAGTTGTTTTTGTGCATATCCTAATAAAAACTATTAACAGTAATTACTAATTTAAACTTTGTTTTTTTGTTGCTATTAGTTGTTATTTACTATCTTTGTAAACGTGTTTTTACTTACATCCGCCATCCACAGATTCCTTAACGAACAAGTGTAATAATCTTAAAATGGAACATTTCAGCCCTGGAACCACCATTTCACCTTTCCAATATGGATTTGTCTTTTTTTTGGACTTTTCCTTCAATGTTTTGAGATTCTTCGCTATCTAGTTTTGTCATTTCCTCCTTTTTCCTGTTTGGCTTTGATTTCTTTCCTTTTAAATTATTATTTTTTAACTGCATTAAATATATTTTTCGCTTAATATTAAGCAAACCATCAAAAATTACAATTTGGGTATGAGGATAACATATTTAGTGACTCCTGGTTTAGAATTCTTAGAAGTAAATTAAGACAAATTGAACAAATCCTAATATGAAATGGAAAAAAAGATATTGTATCTTTGTTATACTTTTAGTAAATTTTTATCTCAAAAATATAAAATAAATAATGATATTATAAGACTAAAATGGTTAACAATTCAAAAATTTATATAGAATAATACTTGGCAATTTGTGTTTGCAGCTAGTATATCATATGTGTAAGGTTGAACTCATAAGAATATATGGATTCTTCAACCCAGACACAACCCGTTTAGTAATCTTAATCCTACTGTGTAAACACAATCTGTTTAATCATTCCCTCGGGTCTGGTTTAATCCTTTAAATTTGGTAACTTCATAGATTAGCACTTTCTGAGTTTCTTTTTATAAAATTCATTGTATATACCCGTTTAAGTAAATAGATGCGTAATTGATTTTTTCACCTATTAAATAAAATTATAAAATTTAAAATCATAATATAGTAACGACGATTAATTCCACCAAAAAAAAAAAGTAACGATGATTAAAAATGGATATGAATATTTTAGTAACTTTGGCTTTAAACGGTAAATAATCCCGTGTCAAATCTATCAAACCTCATATATATTCTAAAATAATCGAAATGTAAATTGTGTGGGGTCATCACATGACTTTATTGTCGTGCTGGACTCGGATCAATTTATTTAACTAGTCTTGCTGAAAATCTCTAAACTCTTTAATTGCGTATCAGATTCCAAATTTATTTTACCTGATTTTGTTGTGTCAGGATAACCATCTTATATTTCTAATTATTTTTTGAATTATTTTTTGATATTAGTCGATGAAAGTGGAATTCGAACCGCATATATATTTTAATTAGGCTCGATCAATGCTTTGTTTTCCTTTAGGTCAAATGAGGCTCATGCCTCGTATGCCATTGAAGGTCCCTTAAGAAAAGGTCTTACGTAAGCTTCCTCGCAAAAACCATAGTAATCTTACGTAAGCCTATGCATTGCGTGACCATGCATGCAACGATATTGCTCTCTTTCTCTTTAATTTCTTTTTTCCTTTCAGTTGAAACATGCGAACATATATGCAGTATGGTTTTAGAGAAATGATCTTATATAGACCTAATACAAATCCCTCTATAGATCTTAATTAATTTCATGGTTAATTAAGTATCTAATACGATCTAGACACATAGAGAAAAAAAATTAAATCTAAGGTTTTTAAAAAATGGTCGTACTCAAATTCTTACGTACCCTCTACTATTATTCTATATATAGAATGAGAACATGTGTGCATTAGACAAAGTCAACTCAATTAGTATAATAAAAAAAGCCTGAGCATTAGTGCTTCATTAAATGTTACTGAGTTTTCTTAATAATACTCATATCGAAACATCATTTTCGACCAAAAAAAATATTGAAACATCATAACTACCAATTTCATTACAACTCGAACATCTAAAATTAGACAAAAAGCCTGCTGAAAATGTTCTTATACCTGATGGAAAGAATTTAATATGAAACCAAATTTATTGTTATATATTCTCCTATTATTTTGTGTTGTTATTAGCACGCCCGTGAAAGGGTTTTGACATGCTCGTCATTCACAAATTCCTTAATTGTCATTTTACCTTTGTAAAATCCTAATATGAAATGGACAAAAAGATATTGTATCTTTGTTACAGCCCGGGTAAAATTTAGATTGATATTGTATCTTTGTTACTGTAACAGCCCGGGTAAAATTTGGATTTTTTACCGGGACTGTAAAAGTCTTTTTACGGTGATTTACAGAAAGAATTAATCTTGGGTAATTAATTCAAGGTAAATCGAGCGTCGTTTTTCGTAACCGAGGTTTTTCCTGCGCTCGGGATTTTTCCTTCGATTTTTCGGACCTAAGTTGGTATTTTTCGGGTCTCGGAATCCTCAGAAAAACACACCGGAAAATAACAAAGGGGGTATTACAGTTATTTTCTGGTCCGGACGGGACACGACTGCATGATTGAGTCACGCAGCCGCCTCCCACTATGAACCTGTGAATGGCCTGTGACACCCGTGATATCCTGTGTTTTGTTTTCTCCTCTCCAAGTCTCGCGTCCCTGCATCACCATCTGCCTACACCTGCAACCCATCCTCTGCAAACAACAACACTCACAAAACCTGCAAAAGAATAATAATAATAATAATAAAATTCCAAAAACACACCACCACCACCACTGCCGCCGTGAACATAAAATAAACACATCACCGACGCCTCGACCATCCACCAACCACCGTGACCAGCACACCACCATCGACCATCATCATCCACCTGCACCACCGGCGCCTTCTCCCTCCTTTCTTCTCGCCGTCGCCGCCAGTGGAGACAGCCCGTGAAGGACGCCGCCACCTTTCCTCCCTTCCTCTTCCTCCTTCTCCGGCCTTCCTCACCGCAACCCGCCGCCACAGCAGGCCACACCGACGCTGCCATCGACGTCCTCCACCTGCAGATCCGCCACCTCGTGCCTTCCTCTCCTCGCAGCAGCACAACCACCTCGACGTCCTCTCGTTACCGACCTGTGGAGAGGAGCCCGACGAATCACCGCCCCCTCCTCTCGGTGCCGACGTCGCACGCCTTCCCTGTAGCCGCGTACGCCACCGCAGCCGTCGCCCTTCGTGTCTCTTCCCCGCGCTCGCACCGCCGTTCGTCGCCGCCAGCAAAGACCGAGGTGAGCCACCCTCAGGTTGAAGACGACCCGTCTAAATGAGTGGGCTGACCCGTGTAGCAGTGGTTTGACCCGAACGGTCCGGGTCGCGGGCTGGTTGTGATTCGGGCTTGACCTGGTTGAGGGGCTTGGGCTGGAGCGGGCCTGGGTTGGACGTGGGCTTGTGGCTCATGCCTTGGCCTGGACCTCTGCGCCTGGGCCATGCTGATCCCTGGGTTGGGCTGAGCTTGGATGTGGGCTGCATAGTATGGCCCAGTCCGGTTAATTAAAAAAAAAAGAAAAGAAGAATAAAAGAAAATATATAATTCTGGAAATATAAAAATATATATATTACGAATTGTAATTTTTCTGGAAAAATATAAAAAAATATATGGTATATGGTTATATTCAGTAGAAATAAAAGAAGTAACTACTTAATATAATATTTTCAAGGAATTAAAGTAATTATAACATGATTAAGGTAAATGCCTTTAAGGATATATATAGTGAAAATGCTTTACCAGAAAAATATATATATGGTATACCTAAGTAACATTTCTAGAAAAAGATTATTATGTTGATAATATAATTGTTTGGGGATATATTATATCTTAGAAAATAAATATGGTTAAATGACACAGCTTGTCCTCTAACTTTTTTGATTTCAATGTTTGTATCCCTTTCTTTGTAATTTGAATATTTTTGTCCCTTAACCTGATAAAAATCAAACAATGTTATCCGGTTTACCTGTTATAGCAGGTAAGCCAATAGGAAGATGACACTTGTCATCTGCGACTGGCCAATATAAATTTTTTAATACTTTATCGTTTTCTTTCATTTATATTTTTAAACAAAATAATAATAATGAATAATATTTTTATTATTTAAAAAATTAAAACAAATAAATACATAAATCAATATTTACCCAATCTAATTTTTTTAATACTTTGGATATTGGCATGTGTATGTGAATTGAACCTTTAACCCGAGTAATCCAGAATCCAAATCTGTGTTGGCTCGAGAACCACAATGGGTTGGTGGATTCTGTTTGCCCAGGACGACCACATATGCGGCGGCGGCTGAGACGGCGTCGCTGTGCTCAACGGTTCCACGCAGTGGCAGTGGTTCGTGTTCCCTTCCCCGCAACGGCCGCGTCGGGGCGGTGAAGAGGCGGAGGAGGCAGTGAGCCTTCCCCGGAGCGTGCTGTGTGTCGCGCACCTCTTCCTCACCATCGGCATCGACGACGACAACTGCGACTTGCTCCCTCCGTGGGTTCTGAGCTGCAGGCCGAGACTAGGGACGGCGGATCTGGACGTGGCTGCTGCGGGTCGTGGTTGTCAGAGCGGCAGTCTTCGTGGCTGCTGCTCCCGCCCTGACCTGCGACGGAACCGCCTGACGCTGGTGTTGTTGGCTGCAGCAGCTACCTCTGTGGTGGCTGCAGTCGTCTTCTCTGGCGGGCTGACGGCGTGTTGGGTAAATATTGAATTATGTATTTATTTGTTTTTATTTTTATAAATAAAAAAATATTATTCATTATTATTATTTTGTTTAAAAATATAAATGAAGGAAAACAATAAAGTATAAAAAAAATTTGCATTCGCAGATGACAATTGTCATCTTCCTATTGGCTTACCTGCTATAACAGGTAAACTGGATAACATTGTTTGATTTTTATCAGGTTAAGGGATAAAAATATTCAAATTACAAAGAAAGGGATATAAACATTGAAATCAAAAAAGTTAGAGGACAAGCTGTGTCATTTAACCAAATAAATATGCATACCTATACTTATTTTCAGAAATAATGTTAATATGATTATATTTTCTGGAAAAAGAGTACATATAGTATTTGCTTACCTTAATAAATAATGCTGGAAAAATCCGTGACGGGGCCCGGAAAGATAAAATTGGAAATTGGATTTTTATTTGAGTCTTTTTGGTCTTGGACCAGTTTTGGGTCGAGTCTTTTGGTTTGGTATATTTTGGCAGTTTTTGCCTGTTTTCGACCTTGAGTAATTTATAGTGTTGCATATTGTTTGTCTATCCTTCGTCGGTGAGCACTTCGGACTCACCCCTCACCTGCGGGCTTTCATCCCGTAGGTTGAGTTGTTTGTGGTTCAGGTATGTGGCATTCCAGACAGGCTGCGGCGTTATCCCTGGGACAGGACTCGGATCCATTAGTTTGCATCAGTGTCCCATACAGTGTCTTTGTGAGTTATTAAGTCTTCCGCTGTGCTATTTATTGCTATTGTTGGCCTTGGGCCGGTTGTGATGTTATTGATGTTCCCGGGTTCGGGTGATATGTTTTGATGTTGGGCCGAAGGGCCAGATTTATGAGGTTTATATTTTGGGCTGTTGAGCTAGTTTTCTATTGTTTACACTGTATGTTGGACTTGTTTGGTTGGGTCGTTACAGTTCCGGCACGTGTTTACTATGTACGGTAAATACGGGTCAGGGTGTTTCAGTTACACTTTTAGTAAAATTTTTATCCCAAAAGCATAAAATAAATAATGCTATTATAAGAATAAAATGGTTAACAATTCAAAAATTTATATAGAAAAATGCTTGGCAATTTGTGTTTGCAGCTAGTATATGTGTGGGATTGAACTGATAAGCATATATGGATTCTTTAACCCAGAAACAACCTGTTTAAGTAATCTTAATCCTACCGTATAAACACGATCTGTTTAAGCATTGTCTCGGATCTATCTTTTAAATTTGGTAACTTCATAGATTAGCACTTCCTGAGTCTCCTTTTATAGAATTCATTGCATATACCACTTTAAGTGCGTAATTAATTTTTCACCTATTAAATAAAATTATAAAATTTAAAATCATAATATAGTAACGATTATTAAAAATGGATGTAAATAATTTAGTAATTTTGGCCTTAAATAATAAATAATCACGTGTCAAATCTATCAAACATCATATATACTCTAAAATAATCGAAATGTAAATTGTGTGGGGTCATCACATGACTTTTTTATTCTCGTACTGGACTCGGATCAATTTATTTACTAGTCTTGCCGAAAATCTCTAAACTCTTTAATTTCGTATTAGATCCCAAATTTATTTTATCAGATTTTGTTGTGTTTGGATGACCATCTTATATATCTAATTATTTTTTTGATATTAGTCGATGATGAAGGCGGGATTCGAACCCCATACCTTAACCCTCTTACTTTTGTATATATATTATTAGGTTGGCGGCGAATTTAAAGCTTTATTCCTTTCTTTATATAGTTAAAAATTTATTCCATGATCTCCTTGAGTTGGCATAGTTTTACTAACAGTAAATTTCACTAAATTTGTTGATTACTACATCAACATGCTGCTGCTCAATCAGATACTGCACTAACACAGTACCACGACAAGAAGCTCTATATATGCTCGTAAAGGTGTTTTGGCATGAAGGTTAGTTGGCGACAATTAATAATTCAATGTCATTGATATTTCACATGTGTAATCTAGTTTTGCGTTATCAGCAACATATAACTAGTACTCCACACACTCTTTCCAGATACAAAATAAGCAATATTATTGTTAACGTTTCAAAAAAGTTTATCTAGTCTCATTCCATTGATATTGCTTTGTCGTCTTGACATTTAGCGAGCTTGATATGAACTCCATAGCTCCAACTAGTATGCATAGTCTAGTCTGTAAGAAATATCAAATTCACAGGTAATGCAAGATTGATTGAAGTGTTTGCTTTCGCATCTTCAAGGAATATAAAAGGTATCTCGTTTCTCTACCATCCTCATCAGGTGCAAGTCTCACCATCACTTTTCTGATAGAGCATGCAGTAGCAAAGGAGAAAATCCCAAGGATATAATTCTTTCATTAGTTGGCATTATCTGATTCCTGTTAATGAAGCAAGATTGTCGGAATTGGTATTGTCATTATACATATGCCCTTCAATATTTAAGTTGAAGTCTGCACGCCTCTAAATGATGCAATACACAACTATATAGAAATTTGCTCTAGAGGTGATCCCAAATCCATAATTGACAACCAAATGCAAGATCCATCAGTATCTCACATTAATTCAAGTACTTACTTTTCCAATCATTCCATGAAATAATTAAACTAATTCACTTTCCAAGTGCTTCTGTGTTACCTGAACGGTAGCGGGAAGACATGCTTTTGACATTAAACACATAAAAGCACACCTTACTCAAAGTCTGAGAAGGGAAAAAGTTGTTATGAATCATTTAAATCACGTACAGGTATGCAATATGGTTTAACTGTCTCCCATTTTCGTAACAGAAGAGTTATTCTTTGTCTTTAAAATTTTGGTTATATGTAGGACCAGAACAGACAAACAATGAAAGTTAACACAAATCCACAATACCAAAAGACCTTAAATAATGATACCATAAATCAACTCTGAAAAAAGTGCAATAACTTTACTCATCTTTACAGAATTTTCACATTGGAAGTATAATCGTTAACTGTGCCACTATAACAAGGAGATTAAGACTTACAAGGCTATGAGAAAGATCCTCAGAGAGGATCATACTAATTGCAAACAAGAAGTCATAAATACCTCTTCTTCCAGAATTGACTTGGAGGGATAGGTCGGCAGAGTATTATCCCTTGTAAGACATCATCAACAGCATGGCAGAGGTGAAAACCAGTTTCAAATTGCTTGAGCACAATTTGGGCTTAAACATCAACAAATCGATCACAACAAATCTCTGATGAATTCAAGGTTTAAGGTATCACGAACAATAAGGAATAACCCCAGGAGTACGACAAGCATGATCCCTGATGACATAATCCGCTGTTCTATTTCTAAAGGCAGCTTTCTCCCACCCCTAGCTGCCTCTATGAGAATCAATGCCAAGGAGCCCCCATCTAAAGCAGGTAAGGGAAGAAGGTTGATGACTGCCAGGTTAATATTGAGAATGGCTGCAAATTGGTAAAGCCCGTCAATATTCGACCTTGCCACCTCTGCACCAACAGCAATAATAGCAACTGGACCAGAAACCTTGCTGGCTGTTTGTGCAAAGTTCATAAATGTCTGCTTTAAGCTATCTAAAACATTTGCGGAGAGACCCCAAAATTCTTGCCCAGCAAAGTTAAATGCCTCAAATATATTCCTTGCCAGAACCTTGGTTATCTTTACATTTGGTGATAACTGCACTCCAATTTTACCCGTCCCATCAAAATTCTCATCAGGAACAACCGCAATGTCAAAATCCTCCTTCCCTCTCTCAATCTTAAGCAACACATTTCTTTTGGGATTTTTCTTAATGGTATCAACAACTTCAATCACCGCACCAGTCCCAGTTTTAGGCAATTTAGTTCCATTAATTGCAAGAATTATATCCCCAGGGAGCAATCCATCACGGGAAGCAGCTGAGAAGGGACGAACCTCGGGGACAAGCACCCCGGGAAAAGCCTCTTGCACGGGCAAACCAACTGATAACACTTGGGTGAAGATAATCACGTAGGCAAAGATTATATTGGCAATAACACCAGCTGATATCACAATCACCCTGTCCAGTATTGGTCTATTCTTGAGCAAATTCTCATCATCGACTGGAATATTACTATCTGGATCATTATCAGGGAACCCAACAAAGCCACCCAACGGAAAAGCTCTAAGAGAGTACTCTACATTGTTTGCATTAAATTTAGCCAAAATTGGACCAAACCCAACAGCAAATTTACTTACATGGATCCCCTGGAGATAGGCAGCGAGGAAGTGACCGCTCTCGTGAACAATAATTATAGCCGTCAAAACTCCGGCCGCCTCCAGAACAGATTCCAAGCTGCTAAAATCAAGCCCAGGAACAGCCCATGACCTGAAACCAAGCCTTTTGGCAGGTGGGTATCCACTGAAAAGCCGGTCTTTGCAGCGAAGATTGAGACTTGAAGGGGCGGACAATGAGTGGCTAAGCGACGAAGGGGGAGGTTTTGAGGAGTGGGTTTTGGGTCTTAAGGAAGAGTAGAAAACAGGGGACTTTGAGGTGGTGAATCTAAGGGGGGGAGAAGAAGGGGAAGGAGGAGAGGCAGAGAAGTTTAAAAGCATGGTTACT